>CAWUDS030005898.1:0-43843 GCA_963859935.3 Lathyrus sativus | reverse complement strand
GTTGATGAAGATGTTGGTATGGTTGTTGTTGTGGTTGCCTTTGTTGATAATCTCGTTGATTAGCCATGTAGTTAACTTCTTCAAATCCGGGAGGCGGACAAAATCCAGTGTCATGTTCGCCCTTACAAAGCTTGCAACAAGCTATTTGTTTAGCTTTTGACGGTTCCTTTAACTCTTTGATTTGTTGAGTTAGAAGTTCCACTTGTTGTGAGATAAGCTTGTTTTGGGCAAGAATTGCATCATTCGTCCCTAACTCAAGCACACCCGGATTTCTTTGAGCTACCCCTCGGTTATGGTTCCCTTGGTGATCATTAAGTGACATCTTATCAATTATTGCGGTAGCATCATCGGCACTTTTTGACATCAAAGAACCTCTCGTCGTAGCATCCAATAAGGTCTTGTGAACCGAAAAGAGTCCATTGCGGAAAATATGAACTTGAGTTAGCTCATCGAAGCCGTGTCCTTTGCATTTTCTTAACATAGATTTGTAACGCTCCCAAGCTTCATTGAGTGATTCACTGGCTCCTTGAGAAAATACCGCAATCGCAGTTTTAGCCTCCATGAACCGGTTATGTGGAAAGAACCGTTCAAGAAACTTCTCTTCTAAAAGATTTTAATTCGTCATGATAGTCGTCGATTGGTCAAGATACCACTCCTTCGCTTTCCCAATTAAGGAATGAGGAAATAGTCTCCTAAACAGCGACTCTTTATCAGCCTCGGTAGCTCCAGTTGCGCCCGCAATCTCATAAAATTTTGTAAGATGAGTGAACGGATCCTCATGGTCTAATTCAGTGAAAGGATTTTGATAGACTAGAGCTAGGATTCCCGTTTTCATCTTAGCTTGCCTTCCATTTTGAAGATTCCGGGCAAACTGAGTCGTATGTCTTGGACTGTTCGTACATAGAGTAGAAACTGGTGGTGGAGGTGGTGGTGCTGCCATAATTGGTGTGAAATGATGTGGTGGTGTTGTAGTAGAAGAACTTCCTTCTTGTTCTTGTCTTTGTTTAGCAAGTTGCCTCCTCCGTCGTGTTTTGCTATTCAATCTTCTCGCGGTCTTTTCAATTTCGGGATCGAAAAGGAGTTGGTCCTCGGGAATCTGTCCTCGCATAAACAGAAGCGGAAATTGCATACTAAACCACACAAATTAACAAGCACAAGTAGAAGATTCAAAACTAAAAATTCAGCAACTATTGCGATGCGTGCAATATCAATTTATATTCCCCGGCAACGGCGCCATTTTGTTAGAACAGTGGTAAAGTGTCGGGTTTGTATTATCGTCTCCACAGGGAATATAAGATTTTGCCGCCGTTCGATAGTCGTTAAATTCGTAGTTTTATAATATCAAAGGGGTTTGGTTTTTCAAGTCGGTATCTTGAATTTAAAGTTATAAACAACGGTAAAAAATTAGGGTTTGTCAGTTTGAATAAACATTGCCAAAGTTAGGTTTTGATAATCACTTTGCATGCATAATTTCAATCAACATTTCATAAACTCTTTTTAATGATCAACACATTCACAATATCCTCTCAATATGATTATCTCTAACTCATATTTTGATGTTTACCATTTTGATCCATTGTTGATCTCTCACACAATCTATCAAAATGACAACTTTAAAGCTTAACATTTTAAGTGAACAAAATTATCCAAGACTATCTCTAGCTCAAGAAAAGAAAAGGATGAAAACCTAGGTCAAGAGTTGGGAAATATTTCTCAATCATTAACCAACACAAAAGATTGTAAATGAAACAAGGTTTTCAACATATATTAATCATCCAAGAGTTTACAAATGAAGATCATCCATACACATACAAAGTTAGATGATTACCTACATCTAACCTTGACAACAAAATGAACTTAGCTACTCATTTTCATGGTAGCTTGAAGTAGAAGAAAATGGAGAAGATGAAGAACATCCACTTCAAAGAATTGATGAAGGATGTGATTCCACTTCTCCTTGATTGCACAAAATCAGTAAAAATGAAGAAGAACTTCTGTTTCTAGGGTTCTAGAGCTCTATTGTAATATTACAAGATAATCTCTTCCAAAAAATGCTAAGTATGGGCTACATAAAGCAACTAATAAAGTACAAAAGATGTGTTGTCTGCGCACATTCGCCAGGCGAACCATGACCTTCGCCAGGCGAACCAAGTAAAACTTGGCACTTCAAAGTGCCTCAGGTTAGCAAACCGCCCTCTGAGGTATCGTGTATTCGCCAGGCGAACGAATCACTCGCCAGGCGAACATTCGCTGGCCTCACTCGCCAGGCGAACTTTGGGTGGTTTTGCTACTGGAATCTGCATGAGGAAAGCTACCACTTCTTCGCCAGCACCTTCGCCAGGCGAAAGGTAGCGAAGCTTCGCCGGTACCTTCGCCTGGCGAACTTCCTATCATTTGAGTCTGGGAGTTAATTCTGAATTATTCGCTCCAGCTCGCCAACACTCGCCGGGCGAACATTCGCTGGAACTCGCTGAGCTTCGCTAGGCGAATGCCTTGATTTGCAACATTCTCCAAGTTGTTTTGTCTTGTCTCCCAAGGTGCTCTTATTAGTGTCAATCCTGCACACTAACAACAATATTACACACACCATTCACTTGGATCACATCAAAATGAAAGTAAACAAATTTGACCACTAAATCAAATACTATTAGATAAAAATGATTAAAAATACTACTAAAAAGAAGTCAAATAACTAATCTAATTGGGATCTAACAACAAAGCAATAGAAGATGTTACACATTTTGACTGTTTTGTTGGGTTTTTTTGCAATATTTGTTTATAATATCTGTTAGATCAATTTTGAATATTTTAAGAAGGTTTGTAATCCCTACAATCTAAGCGAAGTATGAAGTTGATCTTAAGTGACATGGCATTTCACGTCAACATGTTTCCACATTGTCATTGTCATGTGTACGCACAATCATCAAAAACCTTCCATGTAACGTGTCATATCAGCTTTTGTTAGTGGACATTGACATGAGGAATCAAAAGTTTGAACAGAAAATACTAGGAGGACCATTTTTTAAAGAAAATTTTTAGGGACTAAAAATGAGGTTTTGAATATTTATGGGGACCACAAACATATTTAATCCATTAAAATATATGTGATAAATCAATAGTATTTTTTATTTATAATTATGCAATGAATAAAATAATATAAATTCTAAAATAGAAATTAACGATCGTGTTCATAATATTATAAAAAATTAAATAATAAATAAAATTATACAAATTCTAAAGTGTAAAATAAACATATTATAAAGAAAATCAACTTTTTCTAGTAACAACATATTATTAATCAAATTAAAATCAATAATTTAGGACTTAGATAGTAACGACAGACAGTTATCCTTTATCATCTACAACTACACTTTAGACATGCCATATCTTATTAAAATAAAATTATAAATTTTTAACGAGAAAAATATATATAAATTTTTTTTTGGCTTAATTCATCTTTTACTCCCTTAATTTAATTTATTGTTTCTATTTAGTCCCTTAATTCAAAAACTTTACACTCTAGTCCCTTAAAACACTTATGTTAGCCTAACAAGTCTCTTCAGTTAAATTCTATAGGAAAAACGTTAAAAAAAGCACCTACAAGGCATATTGAAAATATTGACATGGCATATTATTTTTGTTTTTGCAATTATTAATAATGTCATTTTAATTTAAATTATGAAAATTATTTCCAACTTTAGAAAGATCATTTTTGAACTCCTCACCTACAAACAAAAGCAGACTTGTCTCTCTAAACTCTTTAGTTTCGAACCCTAGCTCATTGGTCTACTCTCTCATACTCTGAAACCCTAGTTGCAAGGAAGAAGACTTTGAGCGACGAAGATGACGATACTTGGAGTGACGACGAAAATGATACATAAACGTTTTCACCATTGTTTTTCTAATGTATGATTATGTGTTTATTGTTCAAACTGCAGTAAAGCGGCAAGAAGCAAAAATTTATTTTTGAAGGAATTCCCTCTGGGATTTATATTGTCTCCACAGGTATCGGTGCGATACGAACTCCGTTCAACTGTCTCTACATTTCTAAGCTTGTTGTTTAAAAGTTTTGGTTTCAAAGGTTCAAGGAACCATAAATAAAAACGGAAAATATAAAGTAAAGATTGAAATATAAAAGGAGCCTTGTTGGGATTAGATCTCATCAATTGATAACACATGCATTCTTCTGATCATGCTAAACACAACTCAATCACTCATCTAATATCCTCACGTATCACCTACAACAAAGGTCATCTCTAACGCAATGTCGAGAGAACAACCGTGTTGTCTCATTGGTGATGTCTCACACAACAAAAACACAACACAGAGCATTAAGAACTGATACTCACGCAAATTCTAAGACTAAATCTATGTCTAGAGTTTAGGACCTAACAAGTAATCATCCTAGATCCAGATTTGAAGAGTACATGTCTATAGCAGTTCAAATCAAAGATAAACAGGTAAACAAAGACGACACCTATATCAGATAAACGATTGTTTTGAATAAAACACAATGATCAGAATACGTACATACGCTTAACCCTTTTTACATGTATTCACCTAATCTTCCAAATAGTTGTGAACATCGTTCTTCATCACTATTATCATGCATCCTCACAATATCGTATTGATCCTACTCATGCTACCCATACTACTTAATCAACACAATATAATAGAAGATATAATGAATATCAACTTACAAAACCATGTCAAAAGTTTGTTCATTGATAGATGAAAATCTTAGATCAAAAATGTGAAAAAGTTTTGTCAAGACCCACAAAAGAAATCAAAGACAATCAATTAATAGAAAATTAAAACTAGTTCACAAACATATATTAGATGAAATATATAAGGTATCAAAAGATTACACCCAAAACCCAACAAGAGATCAAAGATCTTACCTCCTCCCTCTTAGGGTTTTGTATTTCTCTCTCTAAAATAAACTTGAAATGAAGAGAGATAAGTTCTAATGTAAAAATATAACCCTCTAACCTAAAAAGAAAGAAAAATACTTATATAGTATATTCAGGATCTGTCTTGTTTGCACTGCGAACATCAAATTAGGCACCTGAGGTGCCTCTGAACAGTTAAACTGCCCTTGAGACTTTTCCACATATTCGTTGTACGAGTAATCCTTCGCACTGCGAAGACTTTGCTACAAACTTTGCACAGTGAATTCTTATCCAAATACCTACTGCCTTAGATTTGGGGCTATTCGCTAGGACTTCGCTTCTCCTTCGCTCCAGTGAACCATTCGCTAGCTCCTTCACACAGTGAATTTTGATGTATTTTCTCTCTGAGTGAACAGTGTCAGGTTCCCAAGGGCCTTCACTGGCAAGTTCGTTGTGCGAACTTGTTGATGATTTTTCTGGGCAAATTTGCTAGGAAGTTTGCTATGCGAACTTGTTGATGTTTTATTGCTGACTTGGTTTCCTTGTCAAAGTCCTTGTGTATTACTCTTCTTATTATGTGCCTAATTCCTGCACAATAGCATACAAACCAAAGCAACCAAGAAATTTTTCAACAATGAAGCATCTCATCTAAAACATGAGTGATTCTAATCACTTCATCTACAAAAAGAATGAAAGATGTCAACATTTGATAGATCAAATAAGCAAAGTTTGGCATCTAACATTTACTATATTAAAAAGTAAACCTTTATCGTGTTTTCCTTCTTCAAAAACTCACTTATGCATTATTTGGTCTGATTAGGTCATGAGTGATAGGTTTTAGTGTGTTATCCATCATGGGGGTGTGTTTGTTGAGTTTAACAGATTAGGTTACAAGGGTTTAGAGGAGGTTTGGGTAGTAGACCTTGATTTCTGGAGTTATTTTAAGGTACTTAGTGGTTTAAATGATTTAGGGTGCCAAAAAATGGAGTTTATGGTATTATGATGTAATGGATATTAATAAGCTAGTTTTATTGAAAGATGATGCAAGAACAAATAGAATGAAAATTATAGCACTGATTAATGGAAATGTGCATTTATATGTCATGCATCCAGTTTATGGGGAAGAGCCAATACTCTCTCTGGAAAACAATATAGGATCCAACGGTGTAGAAGAAGACAATGTTGGTGTAAGCCCTAGAGGCCAATACTTTTGCTACTTTTATCGAATTACTTATTATTAATAAAAGTTATTTCTTTATTATGATTGTTTTTCCAGAATAATAAATTTCCTAGAATAGCTAGTTCGCTTAATAAAATATTAAGTGTGATTTAATCATGAGGTCTCATTAAATATAAGGACCTTATTCTTAAAGTATCTGTAGTCGAGTTTTACTATGAAGTGGGATAACCTTAAAGTATTAATACTATTATGTAGATAGGCTGATGATCACATCTGATGGATCATGGATAAAGAGTTATCAAGTACTAACATATGAGTAATATTATGAGTAATATTTATATTGAATTGACTCGCTATGAGAGTACTACATAGAATGTTATGCAAAGTGTCATAAATTACTCTCATGGTGATAGTGGTGTATACCACACTTCAACCTGAAACCACTATGAACCCTAGATGTAGAGTCAAGTACTTAAATGTTGATCTAACATTGTCCGTAACTAGATGACCATAAAGACAGTTGATGGGTACTCCACAAAGCATGCTGAGGGACATGAGTGACCTAGATAGAATTTGCTCATCCTGCATAACAGGATAAATGTCTAAGGGTTCAACATTGAACTGGACAAGGATGACACGATATATGTTTTGTGTTCAATATAGACATAAGGGGGAAATGGTTATTTTATACACACAAATATTATCACAAAAGGTTTTGTCAGATCACATGACATTTTTGTGACTCTGGTAGTAGTGATGTGTTATTAGATATCGCTCACTGTTTATTATGTTAAATGCATGATTTAATATAATTACCAACGTCGTGAAAACCTACAGGGGCACACACATAAGGATAGCTTGATAAGTGGTAGAGTAAATAAGGAACATCGTAAGATAAGATGCACTTAAGTAAATGTAGAATATCGTAGGTATGGTGAACTTAAATAGAATACAGAATATGGTAAGGTACCACGCGCTTAAGTGATATACGGTACACCATAAGATATGGTGCGCGTTCACTTAAGTGGACTTTTTAGCTTGCAGCCCACACAAGTGGTTCTATAAATAGAACTCTTATGCGGAAGCATTCACACTTGATGAAAATTTGGATTGTGAAACCCTAATCGTATTTTCCTTTTCTCTTTCACTTAAAGCCTTCAATCATAGCATCTAGCACTGAGATTAAAGGAATCTGTTCATGTGGACTGAGTAGAGGCGTTGTTTATCATACATCGCTCGTTATCACTCCTTCGATTCAGAATCAAAGGTTTTATTGCCACAAGAGGTAACAGTTCTATCGCTGGTCATGACCATTCGTAAGGATCACTAAAGGGAAAATTTTATTTTCCGCTGCATTTTGGATTGCATATTTCCCTTCAGACAATTTGGAAGATTTGAGTAATGGTGTCAAAGGTACTTTTGATGATTTGGTTACTCTGAATAGTTTAGAAAAAGACAATTTGGATTATTTGAATAATGGTGTAAAAGTTACTTTTGATGATTTTGGTACTTTTGAAGATTTGAATAATCTAAGTGACAAGTTTGATGAAGAATGGATCTTTGGTGTAGAAGATACATATGTAGTTAACCAAGAATCTTCATGTGAGGATGTTAATTTGGATGGAACCACTGAGGGTATTGACCAAATATTCATGTGAAGATGTTAATTTGGAGGGGGCACTGTGTCTGAGGATGCAATATTAGATATTACTTTGGAGGGGACCACCGATTATATGGTGTTTGATCAACACAAGATGTAACTACAACTCAGCCAACACCACCTGCTACTTCAATTCAGCCAATACCACCTGCAAGTACAACTCCTCCAGCCAACGTTGGAACTTCAACTCAGCCAACACCAACTGCAACTTCAACTCAGCAACCACCCAAAAAGAAAAGGAAACTTCAAAAAGGCCTAAAACCTGTTTTGAGCCAACCTTGATAGTTATGCATTTTGTTATGATGCGTACTAGTTGATGTAATGACGTGTAATCCCACTTTGTAGCTTATGACTTATAATGTCATTTTTGCATGTCTTATGGCTTATAATGTCTCTTTCGTAGTTTATGACTTATAATGACAATTTCTGTAACTTATGGCTTATAATGCCACTTTTGTGTTCAGTTATACGCAGTTCAAATTATATGCCACAATTTTTGTACCTTATGAAAATTTCCAATTTATATGCAATTCAGTTCTGATATGTTCATGGGACACAAATTGCAATTACAAATTGTTTATGACAAATACAATTCACAGAACATAATTATAAACTCATTACACACAAATGCATTAACTCATTACAATGTTGATTACACTAATAACATCACGACAGATACATCTTACTCATTAACTCATTACACAAAAGTACATTTATAAACTCGTGGCACACAAAATACATAAACTCATGACAGTTGCACTCATAAACTCATGACAGATACAATACACTCGTGATAGATAAAATTATAACCTAAAAATACATTGTTAGAAAAATAACATTCAATATTCCAACCACAATGGACATTTTCAACAATGCTTTAGTGTGGGTAACCTGATTCTTCAATTTGAAAATTTTCTTCTTTTGCCTTTAAATCTTCAATTCCCTTTCATCAACAATTTCGTCATCTAACCATTTGAAGAAATTATAACCCTTATTCATATGATTTTTGTAATTTCTACAACCCCATATTTTTCCCCCAGAATCTATATTGTTCATGTCACCCACAATACGAAGGACACATTCATCTTGATAATAACACTCTTTCCTCTTGTTTCTACAAATAATAGATCCAGTTGTTTCAATGGAAGCACTACTTGGCAACTTTGACATTAAAGAAAATTAAAACCCTAGAAACGCGGCTTTAAGATCTATAGAGATGGAATGAAACTTCAAACAAGCTTGATTATAACGCATATACAAACGCAAGAAAGAAAAATCCCAGAAAAAATGAGATTGAAACTAGAATCAACTTGAATCAGAGACACACCAACACTTTCTAGAAACACGTTGGAATATCATGAAAGAAAGAATAAACATGTTTGATACAAGTGAAAACCTTAAATAATGGTTTTTTAATCCTTTTGATGAGTCAATCTATTGTGCATTCCCTAGTTGGCACGCCACGTTGGCAACTCTTAACATTTTTCAGCAAAACTAACGGAAGGAACCAATAATGCTAACGAAACTAATTTTAAGGGACTAGATTGTAACATTTTTTTTGTTAAGGGTCTAAAACGAAACTTAAAATTAACTTAAGAGACCTGAAGGCTCTGATACCAAATGAAATTCTGGTATGCAGATCTCAGATGTTCCAAGAAATATTGAGACATTCATCTCTGCTTGACTAAACAATGACAGAACAAGAACATTATGATATCTCAAAGTCATAACAGTATCATAACAGATGTTTCAACATCTGTTAAGACATATATTTTAGAGCATAAGAATATAATGAATTGATCATCCTTGTAGAGATATGTGTCAAATGACCATAATTATATGTATGCTCAAGGGAGGATTTTGCTTTTGCTTAGGGTCCAAGAAATGTGTGTCATTACATGTTTGGAACATTTGATCTTGCAAGTGATGGTGTTCGTGACTTTATGAAAATATGTGCAAAAGGGTAGTAGACAGAAAGTTAAAGGAGAAACTGTTTATGCCCATGTCTTGGTGCGTGTAGAAGAAATCTCAAGGTGCTTAAGGATGATTGATGTCTCTAAAAATTCAGATAAATTATTTACACATTCTATTTTTGGTAAAAGCTTCATGAGATTCATGTGAGTTTATTTTCCTCAGTGGTTTTCTGATTCGTGTGAAGATTAAGCCGATGCAAGTGTGTATCATATTAATATTTTCATGTGTACCTTAACGAGGTGTAAGAATTACTATACAAATGGTAAGTCTTATGATTGGTGTTTCAAGAATTAAAGTACATAACTTCTCTGATTGAGACTGATGTCCTAAATGATGTTGGAACATCATTCCTGCTATTGGTTATTCTTGGAGGATGACTGAGTTTGATTTTCATCTTTAGAGTTGTATATATTCATTGTGGAGTATGATGTAGAGCTACAGGTCAAGACAGTGTAGATTCTGATTATATGTGAGTAGATGATGGGTTTTACTAGAAGCATCTCTAGAAAAGATTGTATCAGGTTGAATCTTGAGAAGGAAGCAGGTTGAGGATGTATCTCTCTTCATATGGAGAAGGGGTTTGATGTTTTCCAAGTGTGGATTACATCTTGTCTAACCAAGGAGTTTAGAGAATTTGTATGTCTCTTTCAGGGATGTGAGCATTCCAGGTTTGATTGTATTTATTCTCAAAGAACAAGGTTGTCTATAGCTGTAAGATTCAAGATGGATTTGTACAGTGTGTGGATGTGTTCAGGGGGAGAGTGATCAATAGTTTTATTTGGTCTCAATCTAAGAGTTTATTAGTTATAGTACAAGGACTGTGATCCTGGTATTTTCTCACTTATGAGCATGAAGATGTTCATGTGGTTCATGTGAGGTTGTGATGTTAGATAAGATGTCTTAACATCGTGGTGTGTTGATACTTTAGCTTAGTAAGTCTTGCTTGTGAGTTTGAATTGTTAAGGCTATTGAATTATTTCAACTATGTTCATGATTCTTAGAAGAGACCCGAGAAATAGGATTGGATATTGTCTGGGAGAATTTATTTTTCTCTACAAATTGGGATAAGGTCCATGGGAGCTTTTGTTGATAAATGGGAGATGTCACACATAATGTCTTGACATCATGGTCAGGTTTTTCCAATTTTGGCTTAAAGGAGTATGCTTGAAGTTCATTGGAAGGCATTGTGACTATGCTTCAAAGTTTACAAGAGAGAGTAGACAAGGTCTGACTGGTTGTCAGGACATTGTTTATGACTCGTGTTTGTTTACAAGTGGCTTTATATGGACGGTGTTCCTTGGATGGTGGAAAACGTGCCTTAAAGAGGGCGTGCAAATCATGTTTCTTCAGTACATGCATATTCTTTGGATGGTTCTCATTAAAGAAGAAACAATCAAAACTGAGTTGGCCGGTGCACATTCATTTTTGCTGAAGTTATCTTCCTCAACTTACGTTCTCATTGAATTTATCTTCGATTATATCAATGGCTCGTTAATTCCTAAGGAAACTGCTCGGGTATTTAAAAGGGGTCTTTGCTTCTTTTGTCTCAGGTTGTATTTTTGTTGTGTCATGATTTTATGGAATTTGTCCGGGTTTGGGTGAGTACCATTTGGGTATGGAATTGTGTTGGATATTTTTGTCAATTTTTGGCTAAAAGGGGGGAGATATGTTGTGTGTCTATCTTAGTTGTGTGTTGTTCCTTGCAACACATGACTGATCTTCATTTGTGTCTTGAGTCTGTTCTTGCAGTTGTTTTACAAAAATGTTGGATAGGATGTTCTAACATCCTGTCTGTGTCTCAGTTTATTTTGTTCTAAGTCTTCTTTTTGTGTCTTGTAATCTGAGTTATGAACATAGTTGTGTCTTGTGTTCTAAGTTATCCGGAGTTGGGGTTTGGTCCACTGAGCCTTGATTTGGATAATAGAGGATGGTAAATTGGGAATATTTTTGAGGGGGAGTGTCTTGTATCTTCCTCTTCATGTACACCAGGGCAAAAGGTACACGTCATACAACAGGCGGTATGTGCTGTGTAAATCATCCGAACAGTTGTACATGAAGAATTAAAGCTTCCAAGAGTCACATTATTTTCTTCTAAACTCGTCATAGACTGGCTGAAATGGCTTCAAGACTTTATACTCTTTATACTCCTTGATTTCTTGGGTTTATTGTACAAAATAAGTTTTAGCCAAAATTTGTCAAAAGGGGGATATTGAAGGCTCTAAGATTTGACAAAATTTTGGTAAAACATGATGTTGAACAAGATGTTATAATATGAAGAAATCTGTAAAGAACGACATGCCGGTCAAGATGTCCTATCTTTATGGCTCGACATCTTGGTATGATACAACAGGTTTGTTGCAGATCTGTTCCAAGATTTAAGGCGCAATCAGAACATGGATCAAGGAATGATTAGACAGAGATTTTGAAGCCCATGGGCAACTGAAGATTATAAAAGGAATACCAAGACCTATGGCAAATTACTAGTCCTTGTTAAGAATTTTATAAAGCAAAAATAAGGGTTCAAAGTTTTGAGAGTCGTGTGCTTTTCTTGTATTGTAAGTCACCCTTTGTATCGGTTTGATACATTGTGGTAGACATAGTTTTTTTCATATTCAGAAACCTGTAGGTAATGAATTGTATAATGTTCTTGGATGAAGCTTTTAAGCAAATTCAATTATTAGTGTTAGTCAAGAGTATTGACTGAATATTGTGTTGAAAGGGTTGTCTTTCAATTAAACAGTTAGATATAGTCACCGGAGGTTGTGACTATTAGATGTCACTGAGGTGATTTAGGAATTGAGATGGATTTCTAGGTAGAAGTTTCATTTGGTAGGAAATTAAGTGATAAGTTACCAGAGGTTGTAAACTTAAAATTAATATTAGTGATAGTGAATTCATTCCTGGCTTGGTAGCCTCCAGATGTAGGTGTTGTTGTAGACCAAACTAAGTCATAATCTTGGTGTTATTTATCATTCTGCTATGTATAATTCAGTCTATTCTTATACTCTAAAATATATGTCTTAACAGACGTTGAAACATTTTTCATGACACTGTTATGACTTTGAGATATCATAATGTTCTTCTTCTGTCCTTGTTTAGTCAAGCAGAGATCAATGTCTCAACATTTCTTGGAACATCTGAGATCTGCATACTAAAATTTCAAGACCTGATGACTAATTATGCATTTTTTTAAATAAATGATCAAGAGAGTTTGAAAAAGGTTTAATAAAAAACATGGGAAAATAAAATTTATGTTAATGGGAAAATCAAACATACTTAATGAATAATTAGATGTATTAGATTTAGGGATAAAAAAGTATATATTAAAAGATAGATATTGTGATTAAGCAATATTTTGGATTTTACCATAAGTAGTTAGCTTTAATTTAATATTTTGTATGTAAGGAAGCATCGTGATAAGGTAGTATAGTCTTTAATGGTGGAACTAGCATCATGTTGCACTGATCTTTTCTGAAAAAATCTAGTAATTGTGGTAGTTAATCATGGATGGCATATGCATTCTTAATCAAAGAGAAATTAATTATTTGATTCATTCTACACAAGAAAACCTTATTTGAGTCTCTCCCACATATACACGATAAAAATTAGAAAATAGAGCATTAAACTAGTCACTGCTGGGATTCTTAATTGGTTAGTTACCAATAGAAATATTTCAACTTCCCATAACACAATTATGTTTCTCATAACCATGAGGTTTTTTTTCATCAAAGTTACATGAATCACACTTGAAACAACATGTCCTTTTTGTTATCTCGGTGATATCATTTATATCCTCTTCTTATTATTTGAATTTCACTTATATGAACATGTAGTATAACTAAACAACATCACAACCATGGCAAAATGTTTTTTCGCTGCTGGCCACAACGTGTTTGTTAAAATTTATCAATTAGGCATCTTTTGTATTGAGTAGGAAAGAACCATACCTCTTCATTATCAAATGGGTTCTACTCAGATAGGAGGTTTGCATTGTCCATTTTGAGAGTTTCATTGTTGTCCGGATATAAAGGATGGGAGCAAAGATATATCTCACATGGTGTCTCGTCTTAAGACACTACAACTATGCAGTGACAAACGCAAAAGTGTAACTCAGAAAGTTATTGAGAGTGATCATGATTTGTTTAAGGAATTTGAGAAGACTTTAAGGGGTCAAGCAATGAATATATGAGAGTTGTATGAGCATTAATGCCATGAGTTAGATATGTCATCGTCCTCATGGTTTGGTTCCTATTACTCATGGGACAAGGGAGGTCGAAAGTCATATTATGGGCATTTTCAAACCATCTATAACAGAATTTGGTAACCTCTATGTGAATGAGAGACTTGTATTGGATGCAAGGTTGTTAAAGGGAGTCCTCACAACACATATCTTCAGTGTGAAGAGTATACCTCGTAGGTGTCGCCTTTCTTTCTCTCAGGAATTAAAATATACTCTTTATAAGGTCGTTGTTGAATCGAGATCTATAGGTGTTTGGGTTCGGTTCCATTGTTACTTCTTTCTTGTTGTACTTTATAGGTGATCAAGCCTCAAAATATGCGAGATTGCAAGTTTGAAAATCAGAAGTCCTTGCAACAATATCACATTTTATAGTGCTTAACTACTTGGATATACACAAATGGTCTTGCCAAGTTAGTTGATAGTGGGTTAGGCAGCTCTGAGCAAGATAATTTGGGTTATGGGGAGTTCATATTGAGGATAAAGATACAAAGACAAGTTCTAACGTCAAGAAATGTATAACGTCAAGAAATGGCCATTTCACTGCGGCTGTGAAAGTGTTAGGGTCATCTGGAGTAACCCCTATAATGCTCATACAATAAAAGTTTTGGAGGTTAAACACTCGTACAAACCACCTCCCTCCCTCCATGCCGACCATATTTTTCTTCGAAGCTCCTTTACTGGATGAAGTTAATATTATCTTTAGATGCATTAAATCATTTTTCAAAGGGACTTTATGTGGTAGAGATGGTTTGTGTGCATGACATTTATTAGACACACTGCATGGTGAAGGTTTTAATGTTTTTAAAGACATCTTATGTACAATCATTCTAGTTATTAATCTATGACTGAGAGGGAGATGTCTGATGAGTTTGGCAGATCTTATGTCCTTTGCACCCTTGACACCGTTATTAAAACTTGATGGTGGGATACAATCAATTGTAAGAGATTTTATTTGGAGGCGATCGGTATCCAAATTTACGATAAAAGGGTCAATAAAGATATGTCACCCTATTTTTTAAATTTAAATGGATGATAAATAAAATCTTATAAGTTACTTTTTCATATAAATTTAACTTGATTCTTGTAATTTATTCATCTTTAACTAGAGTTAGTTAACTCCAACAACCACTTTATTTTATCATATTTTACTATCGAAGTCATTTTTATGCTTGCATTCAAATTCTCATATTTCATCTTTTATTTATTTATTGAATTACAAAAGAGGTTTTGAATTCATTTTGTCTATTTTATTCTAATACTTATCCTAATATTTATATCAGAATTTCATTACTATGCTGCATGCCTCCCTGACAAGAGACTTATCTAATGACACAAGATAACTTTTCTTTTAGTGTGAAATAAAACAATTTGTAAGTAGCCATGTTTAGCTAGTACTTGTTTAATTGGATCTCAAATTGTGTGCATCACTTATAACTTATAACTATAATATAGAATGATATACTTATGAGAATGATGCACCTATTAATTTAATTAATCCAACCTGGATCATAAGCATTCAAAGTCTAGGATAGCATGTGAAACAAAAATAATACTAGTACATTTTTATATGTTACTAATAAGCAACTTTTTGTTCTCAACTATATTCGGTTCTTGGATTTTGATATCTTTATAGAGTCAACAAAAGAGAAAAAAAAAATAACTTTCTATTTTTTTATATGTATCTTCTTTAAACAAAATGCCTCAAAAGTCTTTTTTTTTTAATGAAATCCCTTGTGTTTTCTATATATTTTAGACTATATGAATAATATATTTCCTTATTGCAATTTTTTAATTTATTCATGTGTGAGTGTGATATTGGTCTGCTGACATACATCCCAGTCATTGTCCCAAACCTGTACATTAAATTAATATTAATGTACATAAAGTATCTTTACTACTTGAGACACTTAATTATCTTTCTTGGACAGATTTGAATACTAATTATATCTTTTAATCATTCAAAATCATCACTAATTATGAAACTTAAGAAAACTTATATGACACAATATTTATTAGTGTTAAACAATAGGTTTGATTTAGGTCTTAGGTGAAATTTTTAAATTCGACGTGTAAATCGCTATTTTATTTTAAATATCTATGATTTATAAAATTTGACTTATAAAATTTTGAATTTTAACGGATTCAGTTAAAACAATATGTTGGATAAATCGGATGGATTTGATCAGTATAATATTTATTAGATTAAATTTTTAAAAGAAATTATAAAATTCATAAACATTCATTTTTAATTAAAAAAAAAACTATCAAAATTTAAATAAGAAAAACACAATAAAAAATTATTTCTTTATTATTAAAAAATGTTATTACATAATGACATTTTCAATATCATTTAAAATTAATTTGAACATTATTAAATAACATTTAAAATTTTATATTACATATTCTTATATTAATATTGGGGCAAACAATATCATTATTATATTATAAAACGATAATAATATAACAACATTACGAATCTCATTTTTATAATGAATTAATCTATAATAATAAAAATAAAAATAAAATAAATATTAAATAATTGAATAGTAAACATCTGATCCGATTCAAATCATTTGCATAAAAAATATAACAGATCGATCGATTTTAAACGGGCGGTTGAAATTTATCCACCCTATTATTTATATAGAAAAATAGGTAAGATTATGTGGTCAGATATGAGAGGTAGTTAATTAGTTATGATGAATTGAAAATTTGATTGAGTGATATGGTGTTATTCACAATAGAAGCAAAGCATGTGTCAGTGAAAATAAAATAGGTTGGTCACTATGCTTTGTCTCTTTCATTTTGTGTGTGACAAATATTAAACAGACAGAGAAAAAGGACATAAAAAGATGGAGCACTATGGAGACAGAAATGCACACTTTTATTATTTTACCTAACTGTACAGCATATGGTAATTTTGTGGGGAAACAAACAAAAATAGATTCCTTTTCAAAGATAGAATGAAATGTATCCAATCAATGTCTGCTCCTTAAATTTCTAGTATTTGAAATGTCATTAAAAAAATAATTTTACAAAACTAGCAACATTCTTTACTAGTCAGTTGTTAGCATAGCAATATGTTGAAGCAATGTGCCAGAGATTATGGAAAATCTGTTTAATTATCAAAATGCAATGCCCTTTCATATTTGGGATAGGGTATCTACTGTATATACTTCATTTTTAAACAAATTAATTAATTACTAGCTTTGAATATTTTTATATTAAGATTTTTAACGTCTTTAGTTACATTCTTTGTTGTTTGTTATCGTATTGTGAAAGTGATAGGATTGTCCAGCTCTTAAGTATTTCAGACAAAGCTAGGTATAAAGGCTAATTATTTATTTGTTGTTATTTAAACGTAGAAAAAAAAATTATCAGCAAATAACGAAGGATGTGATGTGCTCAAAAATCTAAACATGGAAAAAGACGCAGGTTTATCTGATATTTAGTCTAAGGTAGATTTGAAAATGTTGATATTACCCTCATACTCGTTCTTCTTAAAATATATATATATATATATATATATATATATATATATATATATATATATATATATATATATATATATATATATATATATATATATATATATATATATATATATATATATATATATATATATACATATTTGTTTATTTTTCTAATTATATATTATAAATTTTAATCTCATTTTAATAAAAAAATATAAAAATTAAATATGTTTGTGGATCTCTTAAATATTTTATATTTCACTTTTAATTTTTAAAAAAAAAATCTTTTTCAAAGAATAGTTCTCCTAAAAAATTTTATCCACATTTTTTATTTCTTTTATTGAAATCGTCGCTAGTTAAGTTGAAAAAAACGCCACTAAATTGTAGGAGAGACTAAAAGTGTGAATGAAAATTTTTAGAAGAACCATTCTTTAAAAAAAAGTTTTGAGAGATTAAAAATAAAATATAAGATATTTATAAAGACCACAAACATATTTAATTCAAAATATAATAATCATATTATTTTAGGGTTAAAAATGTTGGTGGTTCTTCTAAATATATCATATTTCATTTTTAGTCCTCTAAAAAAATTTCTTTTAAAAAATTGTCCTTAAATTTTTCATCCACATGTTTGATCTCTCTTATAACTTAGCGACGATTTTTAAAATTTAGCGATATAATTAACGACGTTTTTAGCGATGGTTTACTACTTAGCTACTAAATTAATAACAACTTTAGCGACAACTTTAACATGAAGGACCAAAAGTGTGACTGCAAATTTTCAAGAGGATCATTTTTTAATGGAAATTTTTTGAAGAACTAAAAATAAAATATGAGATATCTAAGTGGAGCATAAACATATTTAACCCTTTATCTTATTATTATTATTTAACAATTACTATTTTTACCACAAATAAGAATGTGTGTGGAGTAGAGAAAATTGGCTTTTGTTGGAGACTTTACACAACGCTATATCTAAACTTCTTGAATTTTTTTTCTTCTCTTCCAAAACGTTTAAAAGCGCTTTTCAATATCTGTAATGATGCATCAAAAGTCCATATATTTATATTGTATCCATATAAATTAGTGCGATAAACTACAAAACTATTGAAAGAAATAAAGATAAATATCAAATTTAACTTTGATAAAATGGTTAGAATAGACTGCACTAATACAAGAAGTATTATCGAAATCAATGCACACGCGCACACATATATTTTAGTTAACATTCAATATTATCACATGTGATTCTGCAAATCTTATTCATGTCTAAATAATATTGTAAGAACGATCGAATTTCTTAATCAATGATCTCTTAGTTGAATAACTAGTACAATCACATTACGTATCGACAATTCTGTGAACTTTAAACATAAATCTATATTTAAAGTTTTGTGTTTAATAGACGAATATTCTTGATCTGGACCTAAAATGTACTTTTCAGTTACAATTCAAATCCATATATCAAGTTATAATACATCAGACCGTAACAGACGTTAAACACAAGAATAAACATTAATATGAATGAATAACCAAAATATATAATCATACAACCAAGAACAATACATAAGGGTTATGATAAATTACATATAATCTCAACAATAGAAAACTTAGATACACATTGTCATGGTAGCGGTACAAAAAAAATGGTGTATAATTCATTATTTTACACAACAACTCTCTAATCCCTTAGGTTAGTTCGAAGTAAAAAAATAAATAAATTCGGTACGTTAAATCTTATGTCACAACTTATAATCGTTTATCCCTAAATTAATTACTAAGTTGAATAGTTAACCTAGTTTAAATTCATAGAGTTAGGGTAAGTAATCCCTATAAGCCTAGGTTCGATTTATGAGTTTGTTAATAGATAAAAAGCTTTACACAAGAGATTAACGTAATAAAAATAGTGATATAAATCAATTCATTCAAATAATACAAAACTGAAAATGTGTCTCATCAGAACCACACAAGTTCATATAACAAGATCTAATCTAAAAGAAAGTTAACTACTCACAATATAAGCAATTATAACAATGAGTTTAAAGTAATAATACATGAAATTAAGGTTGAATAAGCTCTTTAATGGAGGAAACCTTCATTCCTAAGCTTCTTGCATTTCCTTGACGTCAAAAATCAATTTCTCCATAAAAAAAAATCACTTAAAAAATCAGGTTTCCTTCTTTAAATACCATAAAAAAAAACATCTAAATGTTGCCAAACACGTCTGGAAACACGTCTGAATAGAGGATACACGTTTGAAAATGTGTCTGGTCTTTCTTGGGCAGTGCATACTTCTTTAGGAAATGTTTTTCCATAGAGGTTTTTCACCTCAAAACCTACCAAACGCGTCTGGGACGCATTTTGCCTAAAAATCTTCCAAACGCGTACAAGGCGTCTGAATGGTTAGTACACATTTTGGACGCGTTTGGCCTGAGAAGTTTTTTTTTCCTAAAAACCTACGAAGCACGTTTGTGAGTGTCTTAGGGTGTCTTGAAGGTCCAAGACGCGTTTGCAAACGCATATGTGCGTGAATTTTTTTATAGCTTTTCTCTCCACTTTGTGTCCTACAAAAAAAAAACATTTCTCAAACTGTCATACTACTCAAATAATATTAGAAACCTCATGTAACAGATGAATCTTATAAAACTAAGTATAATTCATGAACAAATCACTAAATTGATACTAAATTAGATGAAAATAAACTGATAAAACATAGCAAAATGATGACAAATAAACTGTCATCACAACCTCAAACTTGAAGTGTTACTTGTCCTCAAGGAACTCGTCTGTAAACTGAAAATTTCAACATAAACAATACACTTACAAAACCAATGATAGACATCAATATCAGCTAAAGTTATCACCTTCGCTCTTTGCTTCAATTTAGATTAATCCAAAGAGATTTCTCAAACTTTTCTGTACTCAATTTGTCTCTCAATCTCACATGTTCACTCAAATTGAGCACATGTGGTAATCTGTCAATCAACATACCAAAGTTTTCAAACAATAAATTTGAAATATCTCTAAATAATTAGTCAAAGTGTATTAAAATACATAATTTAAAGGTATTTTCAGGTTGTAATGAAGCTTATGTCTGGGTAGGATATTTTTGGAATAATAGTGTTCTGGCCTGGGCCCGGCCTCGCCTCGCGGCCCAGCCCAATGATGCACAACCAAGGCCCAATATGATTTAAGCAGGCTGGCCAGGCACGCGACCCCCCTCTACGGACAGGGCATGCTCCCGCCGAGCAGGACGGCGTGCCTCAAGACGCCCTCTGTGCTCTCCCCTCGCTGAACAGACTAGCCCTCCTCGGGCAGAACCCCCATGCCGTCGAGCAGGGCAACATGTCTCCTCCATGCCTCGTGTGCTCCCCCCACGGGGAGAACGACAAACCTCTGGGGAACCTCGCAAGCTCCCCTCCGCGGGGAGGACAACGTGCCATACACACGTTCTCCACGTGCCCCCATCTGCGGGGACACGTCACCAAACAACTGCCCACCTCCGAAAGAGCAGGTCAAACCCACTTTCCGGAGATCTTGGGACGGTTGGACTAGGGCGAAGACCACGTCCTGGTCTTCACTACGCCACGTAAGCCCTAGCAGTCACCTGGGTTGGGCCTGACAATCCAGCCCAACGCAAGTGACCGTTGGCCCAGCGCTGGGGTCTCTCTATAAATACCCTATTCCTCAAGAGGGTCAGGTAATTCACTTCTTACCCCCTTTTTGTACTTTGCCCTCACTCTGCCCAATTCCTTACTTTGACATCGGAGTGTCTTGTAGGTACACCCCCTCCTTCTCATCACCGGTGAATAGGTAGCAGTCCAACATAGTGTGGGCAGCCCGTGATCCTCTTCTGATCAGGTCAGATCAATGGCGCCGTCTGTGGGAAAGGAAACTCCCCCGTTACTCCGAGCAGAGAACCAAAGTTTCACCAACACTCCACGATCATGGCTAGCCTACACCACGACGATACCGTGCATGACTTCATGCTCAACGCTGCCGCAAACGGTGGCAAGCAAACGGAGACGTCCCGCCCAGCGGAGACCGACGAGAGAGATAGCCAGACTGTATCTCCGTCATCTGCTGAACCGACACGCCAGGCCGACCACCGGCCCCAGAGCCCAACGACGTCCAACCCGTTCCCGTCCCGGCAGGAGCGGACCCAACAGTGTCCGCCCTCTTCACGGCCATTAACCAGACGAACCAGCTATTGTTTTAGCAGAACGCACGAATTGGAGCGTTGGAGAGGGAGGTCCCCCCAAGGTCCCCTCTGCGGGAAGACTAGAATGGGGGATCGAGGAGTCCCTCGCCTCTACCCAGAAATTGACGACCTCGGCTGGAGGGGCCCCGAACGGAAGTAGTGCAGGAGCGCACCAGATCCCCGATGAGACAAGTTCGCGGGAGGCGGCCGAACACGGCAGCAATCTCGACCAGGCCTCCACGCGTCGAACCCCCGTTCAGAAGGCCGAGGACCCGAAACCAGGTGCCTATACTAAACGGTCCATCTCCTCCTCGGTCACCCGCTCTCAGCGACGAAGATGACTACAGGACTCCCTTGTCCCGGGAAATCATGGCCGCCCCCATCCCCCACGGGATGGAGAAGCCCCCGACACTCTCGAAGTACGACGGTACCTCCGACCCGGACGATCACCTAGAAAACATTGAGGCCATGCTCGATTACAGAAACGTCCGAGGAGTTATCAAGTGCAGGCTATTCCCGAAGACCCTAAGGAAAGGCGCCATGATATGGTACAAAAGTCTGGAGCCCGAATCGATTACGTCATGGAGGGTCCTGAAGGACCTGTTTTCAAAACACTTCACAGTGTCCCGACGCCACCCGAAGACAGAAGCCGCCCTCGGCGCGATAATCCAAGCCCCGACGAGCCTCTCCGAAAGTACATTGAAAGATTCACACGGGAAGCAGTGCAGGTAACAACGTCAGACGTGATGAAACATTACCTAATGGAGCAGGGTCTACGTCGCGACTCCATGTTCTACGAGGCCGTGGGCATACACCGACCAGCTTCCCTGCAAGATTTCCTCGACAGAGCCGCGCATTATATCCGGTTCGAGGAAACCCAAGCAGCCAACTCCGCTCGGGACACCCGAGACAGGGAGGCCCCCCGTGGGCACCGAGATGATGGAGCCTCAAGCCAGCGGCGGGGAGGTGACCGCTGTCGGGAAGATCGCCCCCGCGAACAACGCGAACAGCGCGGCCCTGCCGGCCGATTCACAGAATACACGACCTTAATCGCTTCCCGCGAGCACATACTGGCCGAGTGCACCAAAACCGAATTTGCCCAGGGAAGTGTCCGCTTCCCCAAGCCGACGCCCCCCAAACCCAATATGGACAAGTCGAAATACTGTCGGTTCCACAGGAGCCACGGGTACGTGACGGAAGACTGCATCCATCTCAAGGACGCGATCGAAATCCTGATTAAGGATGGCCACCTAAAGAGATACACCCGGGGGGGGTGAGACCCCGAGGCCAAGAAAGTCGACGGGCTCCCCTCTTCCGACGGCGACAACGGACTCCAGGTCACGCTGTGTGTCAGCCTCCCCGAGGACTGGTTCACGGACAGAGAGTTCGGACTCCCCGAAGACCCCGACCTACCCGGTCAGCCGGTACGGCCAACCAGCCGGTGGGAATACTTTGCTAGAGCCTTGGTCATCTCGGGCGGCGCCACAAGGAACCTGTCCATAGGATCGATGAAAAGAAAGTTCGACGAGCTTATCAGAAGCAATTCTGGTAAGATGAGCACGCTCAAAAGATTTCGCGGTCGATCCAATCCGATCACATTCTACCTCGAGGAACTCCCTGGGGGCTCCCCTAACTCCAACACCCCCTGTTGATACGGGCGCGGATGGCGAACTTCGACGTCAGACGCATCCTCGTTGCCGGAGGCAGCTCGGTGGACATCATGTACACACACCTCTTCACGACCCTCCAACTCGACGAATCCAACCTGTCCCCTTACGTAGGCTCCGACCTTCAAGGGTTCAACGGGACGACAACGAGACCTTGGGGGTACGTGAAGCTGAAAGTCACTTTCGGGGAAGAGGAAACAGCCAGGGAGATCAACATCCGTTTCTTAGCTATCGAGTGCCCGTCCCTCTACAACTGTATCCTGGGCAGAACGACGATATCAGAACTCACCGCGGTGCCTTCCACCGTCCACCTAAAGATGAAGTACTACACGAAGCGGGGGGCCGTCGTGACCCTGAATGGGGACATCGAGGCCGCCCGGAGGTGATTTGAGGCTGCGCTAAAAGGTTTGGACACCATCGCTCCAACAACTAAGAAGGCGACCCCAACCGTGGCACCGAAGAGCGAACCAAAGGAGCTCGTCGGATCCGTGGACCTTGACAGCCGCTTCACCGAAGAGCACGATCACCAAATAAGGACCAGCGAGGCCAACCAGTCCAACGGCCAACCCACCCACCCGGCACGCCCCATCCCAGATGGTGAATTCGAGATCGTCACACTCGGGGAGGACAAGAGCAGAATCGTGAAGATCAGCGCCAGATTCCCAAACTTAGCGAAAAAACAGCTACAGGCCTGCCTCCGCGAGAACGCCGACCTCTTCGCCTGGAGCGCCGCAGAAATGCCCGGACTCGACCCCGAGGTCGCCTGCCATCAGCTATCCATCAGCCCGACCGCGAAGGCCATTGTTCAACATAGACGTAGACAGTCCCCCGAAAAGTCGGCGGCGGCTGAAAAAGATGTAAAAGACCTCTTAGAGGCGAATTTTATTTCGGAAGCCCGATATTCAACCTGGCTATCCAACATTGTACTCGTTAAAAAGAATAATGGAAAATGGCGTATGTGTGTTGACTATACCGATCTCAACCGGGCATGTCCTAAGGACGCCTACTGTAACAGCCCAAATTTCATTAAATAATTAATTGTAGTAATTAATTGATTTAGTGGGATTTTATGTTAATATTGGAATTAATTTTTATTAATTGGAATTAATAGAGAATTGAAAGGAAATTGGAAGGAAAGAAAATAAAAGGGATATATAAGTGAGAAAGAAGAGAAAGGAAATTAGAGAAAACACTTGGAGAGAAAGAGGAAAGAAAGAAGAAAGAAGAGAAGAAGAGGAGAAATGAAGAGGAAAAAGGGAAAAAGCTTGGAGAATCTTCAAGAACCAATTTCGAAGCTCCGATTAATCGAGGTAAGGGTGAGAAACATTGCTATTTAATCATTGTATGCTATTATGTATGTTGGGTTTGAGTTTGTGGATGTTTTTCATCACTTTCCAATTAGGGCAAATGTTGGATTAATCGGTAGATTGATGATTTAATCGGTTGGAACTGAGTAATAATGCCGTAGAATAGTCGGGTAACATGTATTGATGCTATTTGTACTGATTTGGATGTGTAAGAGAGGGTTGATGATGGATTGGTGAAGGAGGAACAGAGAGTGAATCTGTTCTGCGCAGGTTCGCTGGCTCTCACCAGGCGAGTGAAGGCGAAGCTTCGCCGGGCGAAGCCCAGCGAATGCTGGCGAATAATTAAGTTTAAGTTCCAGTGGACTTCGCTGGCAAGTTCGCCAGGCGAAGTTGCATAGCGAAGGTTCGCCCAGCGAAGGTGCTGGCGAATGGTGGCGAATGAAGTCAGTAGCTACTGACTTGGGCTCGCTGGGAAGTCTCGCCAGGCGAAGCCTAGCGAGTGTTCGCTGAGAGAGTTCGCCAGGCGAAGGTTCGCTGCGAGGGTTCGCCAGGCGAATGAAGGCGAATGTGACAACATTTTTCTTTTGTTGTGTTGCTCATGTGGTGATTGTTTGATTGATTCACATAGGTTAATACCTCTATGATATGAATAAGTATGTGATCCATGGTGATGATATGTGCTGTGGGTAGCCTTTGGGCGTGAATCCTAGATTTGTGGTATGAGTATTAATCAAATCGATTATAAATACATGAGAACATGATAATGATTATGTGTGTATTATTTAATAATGGTAATGTGCGTATTATTTGATGAGTTTGTGAAGGTTTGATGTAGTGTACAATTAGGTAATAAGTATGCATGAGAACATTGTGGATATATGTGTGCATAGCTTATAATTGTATTATTGGTACTGTGACATGTATACCTTGTATGAAATGGCATGAGATGAATAATAAACATAATACAAAAATGTATTGTGGATGTATATTGTTTATATGCGGTTGTATGTTAAGATACATGAAGAATGCATGAGAGCATATTGATGGATATGCGTGCATCGTTTGATAAATATGATGTTTGTATTGATTGGATGCGATTATGTATGAAAAATGCGTGAGAATATATCGTGAATATATGTACATTGCATGGTAAATGTGTTATGCGTGTAAGCATGATGTAATTCTTGTATGATGAATTACTTGAGAATGCATGAGAACATATTGTGGATATGTGTGCATTGTTGATAATACGGTGATGATATTGAATTGTGAATGTATATTGTTGGTATATGGTGGTATGAATAGAATGCATGAGAACATGTCATGGATATGTGTGCATTGCTTGATAGATGTTGTAAATGCATATTGTATGTATGTGATTAAATGTGAATAATGCATGAGAACATATCGTGGATATGTGTGCATTGTTTGATAACTGTGAAGAATGCATGAGAACATATTGTGGATATGTGTGCATTGTGAGTGATAATATGGTGATAGTGTTGAATTATGAATACATCGATGAATGTTATGTGAATATGTTGTGTGTGCAATCATAATGTAATTCTTGAAGAGATGAATTATTTGAATGCATGAGATTAAGATGTCGGTCTTAAGTGCATTTGTTGTGGTTGATTGTACATGCATCATTTAGTCAAGAGGCAATGTCTGTTAGTTTCGTGGAAACTAGTGGCTTGTCCCAAACCTAGAAGTGTGGGTTTGAAGGCTTAGAGGACGGGCCTTTGTGGTTATCGGTCTAGAAGTGTGGACCCGGTTTAATGTAAAAACCAAAAAAAAGATAACGGGTTATCGGTCTAGAAGTGTGGACCCGGTTTAATGTAAAAACCGAAAAAAGATAACGGAAGTCAGTACCGCATTGCATTGAGTTGCATTGAGTTGTTGAGTCACATTGTATAATGTCATTGATATATGAAGTATGCATGTGAATGATATGTTTGTTGAATATTTATGAAGCGTGCATGAAGAGATGCTTACGTGTGAATGTTAAGATTGTGGAATTGTGGATGTATGCATGATGTAAAATGCTTGGTGAATATTCATGTTGTATATATATATATATATATATATATATATATATATATATATATATATATATATATATATATATATATATATATATATATATATATATATATATATATATATATATATATATATATATATATATATATATATATATATATATATATATATATATATATATATATATATATATATATATATATATATATATATATATATATATATATATATATATATATATATATATATATATATATATATATATATATATATATATATATATATATATATATATATATATATATATATATATATATATATATATAAGCGACGATGTAAATGACTATGAGTTGAATTGTGGTGAGAAATAGGGAGTTAATTATATGATACCTATGTATACATGATTTTATGCTTTGATTATTATGGTAATATTTCTCACCCTTCTGCTGTTTTATAATGCTCTATGAGGCATTGCAGATTAGGTTGCTGGAGGCCTTTATGAAGTTCTGCTTGTAGTTCGAGGTCGCTACGTGTGTAGCGGTTTAGTAATTATTTATGGGTCGAGTCATGCTCTGGTCGTGTAACACGGGGATCGATTGCTTATGTTTTAGGATTACATTATGTAACCTAAGTTATGTTTTCATATTTGGAGTAATTGAGATAATGAGATGTTGGCCTTAGTGCCTAGAGATGTTGATTTTATATGATGAAAGTAAATGTTTCTTTTAAAGGATTTTCATTAATGAATCCGCTGCTAAATGGAAAGGTGTTTATGAGTATGACAGATTGTTTTAATGTGGTGCAAGTTTTGTGTGATGCCCTTTTATGGATGCATGTTAACTTTTACTCTGATTATGCATATATTATTTGCGGGGTTTAGAAGGGTGTTACAATAGTGGTATCAGAGCAGGTCGGTCCGTCCGGCCAAGTTGTCTAATGTTATTTGTTCCCTTGTATGCGACATGTGTGTGAAAACACTGTCGATACATGTTGTTGCTTAACCTTGTCTGGAGAAGTGGGAATGATCTAAGTGGGGGAGAAGTTGTGCTTCTCCAAGATGCTGCAGGTGTAGAAGTTGTAGCTCAGTGGGTGGTTAACACTCTTGTGGTTTGGTAAAGATAGTCTATACTCCATCATGATTTTCAGCTGCCTATTGACAAATTGAGGAACTGATCACCCTTAATCTCTTGTTGATAGTAGTTGGAGTTCTGTTGGATGGGATGGACGTGTCTTGCAAGCTTAGGTGGCGTGAGCAGAGAATTGTTTGGAGCTAAGCCAGGTGCTTAAGAAGTGTGTTGATGAGTCGGCACGAGACAGTGAGGAGATGGTTAATTTTGATGGGAATTCGGGGTGCTAATGAAAGTGGGAAGATGGCGGTTTTGCCGACTAATTATATCTGTTTGGACAGTCGAAGAATTAAATTGATTGAGTAGTGTTGAGAATTATGTCTGGTGTGTGTGCTACGACAACAGATTGTGGAGTTGAGTATAAGGGTGGATAATGACTTCTAGTGATTACTAAAGGAAATGAGATGTGGAATACATGGTTGGTATAATTGGACCCTTAAGCATTTCAAGAGTTGGAGAGGTATTGGATGACCTTTAAGTGTGGAAGGGTTGTTTCCGTGATTTTGTCGTAACGGAAAACCGTAATTCAGAATGACGCAAGATTAGAAGCGTTGGAAGATATTACAGTGCTCTATGTGATGGGAAAGTAGTGACATGGAATTAAGTATTTATTGGCGAAAAATGTTTGGATGTTATGTTAAGCGCGGAGAGTGCGGTTTGTGTTATCACCATAAGTTCACAGCTGAGTGTCCGTTTGATATGATTTTCCACACTTGATTGAGAGAGTCAATGGTTATGTAACCGATGGTGTTTGGATATGTTCGGAGAGTATAGGGGTTCATGTTGAGCGTCGGGAACTTGAGTTATTAGTATTGGGGAAGAGGCAGTGATGTACTACTGTGAAGAAAGTTCAAAGAGTTTTGAGAAAGCTGTCAACGGTTCGTGTATTGGTTTTGCCAAGTCCGACAGGATTGTCGTTGTGTTTTGAGATACTTTGTTGATATGATTAAGAGATGTGTTAAGTACAACATTAATGAGTTTTGGTTATGCTTGAAGGCAATATAAAGTACAGAGAGGAATTATCTGACAAGTAATTTGGAGTGGGTTGCTGTTGTGTGTTTGTACCGGAGTTTGGAAGCCTCAATTGTTTAGTTGAGATTTGAGATGGTTACTGACCTTAAGGTATTTGTTTTATTTGAGAGAGAGTCAAATATGAGACAGAGAAGTAATTGGAACTCCTGAAGGAGTATGGTTTTGGTTAAATTACCATTCGGATGAGATCAAGTGGTAGCTAAGATATCGAATCGGGAATTTTGGTATACACTAATGAAGATGGTAAGGAAGTTAAAACTGATTAAGAAAATTCAGATATGAGTTCGGCCTGTGAAGAGACTTCTTATGGAGTTGAGCCTTGGATGTTGAGATTGACTTTTGGTATTCTGATGAGGTTCGAGGAAAATCGGAATTCTGAGTTGAGTTGATAGATTAATTGAATTTAATGGATAAAAGTCAGAGGGCTTATTTTCGGATTAAGGGAAATGGTATTGTGATATGTCGTGATGAAGTGTGTATTCTGAATAGTGTGAGTTGGATAAGAGTACTCAGGGAGAAGTACATCGAGAAAAATGGAGTATCCGTGCAGGTACTAGGAAGATGCGACCGAATTTGAGAAATAGTTTTGGATAGCCATAGATGGAGAAGAAATTGATTGAGTTTGTATATGTTGATTAGACTTGCTGGGAATTGAAGTATGGACATTAGAGATGGTTGGATCTGATGCAACTGTTGAGTATTTCGAGTGGGATGGGATAGTATTCCCATGGGCTTTGTGCCGGGTTTTCTGATGAATTTGAGGAAGTATGATCCGATTTGGACAGTTAAGAATGGATTAACAAGAGTAACTCGTTGCCTACCAGTGAAGATGCATCATTCTGTTAGATGGGAACTCAAGTTTTTCGTTAAGATTATGGGAAAGATTGCGAAAGCGGTTGGGTGCCATGTTGAAGATGAACTCTGACTAGCGTCCGTGAATGGCATGGACAAACGAAGAAAACTATCCAGTATGAAGAGGACTCGTTGAGAGCTTGTGTGTTGGACCAAGATGGATCTAAGGGTAGTTAATTGTCGTTGATGGAGTTGCCTACAATAACTGTTGCCATTTCGTATCGGAAACAACATCGTATGAAGTTCGTTGGGTAAGAGGGTATGACTCCTTTGTGTTGTTGCATGTCCAACGGGAGTGTTGTACTCGGATCAAAGACCGTGCAAGGGACGATGGAAACGATCAAAGAATCCAAGTAAGGCCGTGTTTTGAGAGTTATGGTAGTAATTGGTGTTGGTCGAGCTTGAAGTCTCGTGAGCACCCTGTGTTTTGTTGATCTGTATCAGAGTAGCACAGCGGAAGCGTGAGGCGGATAACATGTTAGACTGTTTTACTGCTGTCGCTTGAGAGGATTGCATGAGGTGTTCATATGTCTAAGTTGAAGAGGTACATTGATTCAGGTGGATGGTGTACAAGTGAGAGAGAATTTGACTTCAGAGGCGTGGCTAGTTCTAGTTGTTGATAAGAAACAACTTCGAAGTATAGAGATTCCTTTGGTGGAAGTAGTTATGGGAGAATTGGATTTGGAAGAATTGGAATGCGAGAGTCGTATCCAGAGTTGTTTGGATCAGATAACATTTTCGAGGACGAAAATTCCTAAAGTGGGGGAGAGTTGTAACAGCCCAAATTTCATTAAATAATTAATTGTAGTAATTAATTGATTTAGTGGGATTTTATGTTAATATTGGAATTAATTTTTATTAATTGGAATTAATAGAGAATTGAAAGGAAATTGGAAGGAAAGAAAATAAAAGGGATATATAAGTGAGAAAGAAGAGAAAGGAAATTAGAGAAAACACTTGGAGAGAAAGAGGAAAGAAAGAAGAAAGAAGAGAAGAAGAGGAGAAATGAAGAGGAAAAAGGGAAAAAGCTTGGAGAATCTTCAAGAACCAATTTCGAAGCTCCGATTAATCGAGGTAAGGGTGAGAAACATTGTTATTTAATCATTGTATGCTATTATGTATGTTGGGTTTGGGTTTGTGGATGTTTTTCATCACTTTCCAATTAGGGCAAATGTTGGATTAATCGGTAGATTGATGATTTAATCGGTTGGAACTGAGTAATAATGTCGTAGAATAGTCGGGTAACATGTATTGATGCTATTTGTACTGATTTGGATGTGTAAGAGAGGGTTGATGATGGATTGGTGAAGGAGGAACAGAGAGTGAATCTGTTCTGCGCAGGTTCGCTGGCTCTCGCCAGGCGAGTGAAGGCGAAGCTTCGCCGGGCGAAGCCCAGCGAATGCTGGCGAATAATTAAGTTTAAGTTCCAGTGGACTTCGCTGGCAAGTTCGCCAGGCGAAGTTGGATAGCGAAGGTTCGCCCAGCGAAGGTGCTGGCGAATGGTGGCGAATGAAGTCAGTAGCTACTGACTTGGGCTCGCTGGGAAGTCTCGCCAGGCGAAGCCTAGCGAGTGTTCGCTAAGAGAGTTCGCCAGGCGAAGGCCAGGCGAAGGTTCGCTGCGAGGGTTCGCCAGGCGAATGAAGGCGAATGTGACAGCATTTTTCTTTTGCTGTGTTGCTCATGTGGTGATTGTTTGATTGATTCACATAGGTTAATACCTCTATGATATGAATAAGTATGTGATCCATGGTGATGATATGTGTTGTGGTGTTGTGGGTAGCCTTTGGGCGTGAATCCTAGATTTGTGGTATGAGTATTAATCAGATCGATTATAAAAACATGAGAACATGATAATGATTATGTGTGTATTATTTAATAATGGTAATGTGCGTATTATTTGATGAGTTTGTGAAGGTTTTGATGTAGTGTACAATTAGGTAATAAGTATGCATGAGAACATTGTGGATATATGTGTGCATAGCTTATAATTGTATTATTGGTACTGTGACATGTATACCTTGTATGAAATGGCATGAGATGAATAATAAACATAATACAAAAATGTATTGTGGATGTATATTGTTTATATGCGGTTGTATGTTAAGATACATGAAGAATGCATGAGAGCATATTGATGGATATGCGTGCATCGTTTGATAAATATGATGTTTGTATTGATTGGATGCGATTATGTATGAAAAATGCGTGAGAATATATCGTGAATATATGTACATTGCGTGGTAAATGTGTTATGCGTGTAAGCATGATGTAATTCTTGTATGATGAATTACTTGAGAATGCATGAGAACATATTGTGGATATGTGTGCATTGTTGATAATGCGGTGATGATATTGAATTGTGAATGTATATTGTTGGTATATGGTGGTATGAATAGAATGCATGAGAACATGTCATGGATATGTGTGCATTGCTTGATAGATGTTGTAAATGCATATTGTATGTATGTGATTAAATGTGAATAATGCATGAGAACATATCGTGGATATGTGTGCATTGTTTGATAACTGTGAAGAATGCATGAGAACATATCGTGGATATGTGTGCATTGTGAGTGATAATATGGTGATAGTGTTGAATTATGAATACATAGATGAATGTTATGTGAATATGTTGTGTGTGCAATCATAATGTAATTCTTGAAGAGATGAATTATTTGAATGCATGAGATTAAGATGTCGGTCTTAAGTGCATTTGTTGTGGTTGATTGTACATGCATCATTTAGTCAAGAGGCAATGTCTGTTAGTTTCGTGGAAACTAGTGGCTTGTCCCAAACCTAGAAGTGTGGGTTTGAAGGCTTAGAGGACGGGCCTTTGTGGTTATCGGTCTAGAAGTGTGGACCCGGTTTAATGTAAAAACCAAAAAAAAAGATAACGGGTTATCGGTCTAGAAGTGTGGACCCGGTTTAATGTAAAAACCGAAAAAAGATAACGGAAGTCGGTACCGCATTGCATTGAGTTGCATTGAGTTGTTGAGTCACATTGTATAATGTCATTGATATATGAAGTATGCATGTGAATGAGATGTTTGTTGAATATTTATGAAGCGTGCATGAAGAGATGCTTACGTGTGAATGTTAAGATTGTGGAATTGTGGATGTATGCCATGATGTAAAATGCTTGGTGAATATTCATGTTGTATATATAATATATATATAATATATATATATAGTATATATATATAGTATATATATATATATATATATATATATATATATATATATATATATATATATATATATATATATATATATATATTATATATTATATATATATATATATATATATTATATATATATATATATATATATATATATATATATATATATTATATATATATATATATATATATATATATATATATATATATATATATATATATATATATATATATATATATATATATATATATATATATATATATATATATATATATATATATATATATATTATATATATATATATATATATATATATATATATATATATATAATATATATATATATATTTATATTATATATATATATATATATATATATATATATATATATATATATATATTATATATATATAAGCGACGATGTAAATGACTATGAGTTGAATTGTGGTGAGAAATAGGGAGTTAATTATATGATACCTATGTATACATGACTTTATGCTTTGATTATTATGGTAATATTTCTCACCCTTCTGCTGTTTTATAATGCTCTATGAGGCATTGCAGATTAGGTTGCTGGAGGCCTTTATGAAGTTCTGCTTGTAGTTCGAGGTCGCTACGTGTGTAGCGGTTTAGTAATTATTTATGGGTCGAGTCATGCTCTAGTCGTGTAACACGGGGATCGATTGCTTATGTTTTAGGATTACATTATGTAACCTAAGTTATGTTTTCATATTTGGAGTAATTGAGATAATGAGATGTTGGCCTTAGTGCCTAGAGATGTTGATTTTATATGATGAAAGTAAATGTTTCTTTTAAAGGATTTTCATTAATGAATCCGCTACTAAATGGAAAGGTGTTTATGAGCATGACAGATTGTTTTAATGTGGTGCAAGTTTTGTGTAATGCCCTTTTATGAATGCATGTTAACTTTTACTCTGATTATGCATATATTATTTGCGGGGTTTAGAAGGGTGTTACACCTACCCCCTCCCCAACATCGACAAACTCGTCGACAACTCCGCGGGCTTCAAGCTTTTGTCCTTCATGGACGCATACTCGGGCTACAACCAGATCCCGATGGCCGAGCATGAAAAACAGAGCACGACCTTCATGATGGCGTTAGGCAACTATTACTACAACGTAATGCCCTTCGGCTTAAAGAACGACGATGCCACGTACCAACGGATGATGAACAATGTCTTCCGGGGGTGAAATTGGAGACATGCTCAAAGTGTACATGGACAACATGATCGTCAAATCCTGCACGGAAGTCGACCACACAGCCCATCTCAGAAAGGTCTTCGACACAGCGAGGAACTGCCGAATGCGCTTCAACCCGGAGAAATGCACCTTCGGTGTCCGTGCAGGAAAAATTCCTCAGCTACTACCTGACCGAGCGTGGGATCGAGGCGAATCCGGACAAGTGCCACGCCTTTTCAGAAATCACCACCCCACCACAAAGAAGTCCATCCAATCCCTCAACGGCATGCTCGCCTCACTTTCCTAGTTCATCGCCAAATCTGCATAGCACACCCTCCCCTTTTTCAAACTACTCAGGAAGGAGACCGCGTTCGAATGGACAGAGGAGTGCGAGCAAGCCCTCCGCCACCTCAAACGCGTCCTGTCCGAACCACCAGTGCTGAAACGACCCGTGATGGGCGAAACCCTATACCTATACCTGGCTGTAGCTAACAAGGGCCGTCAGCGTCATTCTCATCAGAGAAACCGAAGAGGGGCAAAAAGCCAATCTACTTCACGAGCAAAGCCCTCCACGGTCCCGAAGTCCGATACCAGCTGATCGAAAAAGTCGCCCTAGCCCTCATCACTGCCGCACAACGGCTCAGACATTACTTCCTAGCACACACCATCGTGCTCCAGCACTGATCAGCCCATCCGCCAGCTCCTCGGCCGGCCCCGACATGGCTGGACGCAATGCTGAAATGGTCGTTAGAGCTATCTGAGTTCGACATCGTCTACGAAGGACGAAAGGCCATCAAAGCCCAACCCCTGGCCGATTTTGTCGTCGAGATGACCTCCTCACCAGACCACTACCACGGGGAGCCACATATGGACCATTTTTGTGGACGAATCCTCCAGCTCCACGGGCAGCGGAGCAGGCATCATCCTCGACAACAAAGAGGGCACCATCATAGAGGTTTCCCTCACGCTGGCTTTCCCGACAACTAACAACCAAGCAAAGTACGAAGCGTTCCTGCCGGACTCCGCCTGGCATCAGACCTCGGGGCCAGTGACATTAAAATCTACACAGATTCCCAGCTGGTCGCCTCGCAAGTACGAGGAAAATATCAAGCGAAGAGTGACAACCTCGCCGAATACTTAACACTCATCGCCGAAAAACTACAAAGTTTCGACTCCAGCGGAGGTTCAGCACGTCCTGCGCGAGCAGAACACCCGAGCCGATATTCTCTCAAAATTAGAGAGCATCAAAAAGCGAGGTGGCCACAAGTTGGTCATCCAAGAAGTTCTATCGCAACCGAGCACCCAAAGCGGCCAACGCCCTGCTCGACATCAATGCAATAGGGGACACCGACTGTTGGATGACACCACTACACGCCTACCTCAGCGCGGGCCGCCTACCAACCGACCCCAAAGAGGCAAGCAGCGACCAAACGACGAGCCTGCTCGTACATCCTCCTCGAGGGAAAACTATATCGCAGGGGCTTCGCGACCCCACTCCTCAAGTGCATCGACCAATCCCAGACCGCAGCCATCCTGGAGGAGATCCACGAAGGCATCAACGTGCATCACCTCGGAGGACGATCCCTAGCGAGGAAGGCCTTACGAGCAGGATACTACTGGCCTTCAATGCAAACAGACGCAAGGGAGCACGTCAAGCGATGTGACAAATGTCAAAGACACGGGGACATGCACCTCGCTTCACCGACCGAACTAAAATCCACTCTCCTCCCCGTGGCCGTTCGCTTGGTGGGGGATGGACATCCTCGGCCCCTTCACTCTAGGATCCTATCAGAACAAGTATCTCATCGTGGGGGGTGAACTACTTCACCAAATGGATCGAGGCCGAAGCCCTGGCCAAAATCACGGCCCACAACATACTCCGATTTTACAAACGAAACATCCTCGCGAGATTCAGGTTCCCGCTCGCCGTCGTCACCGGCAACGGTACACAATTCACGGACAAAAACTTTCGCGACTTCGTCACCAAGCTCGGAACCAAACACCATTTCACCTCGGTCGAACACCTCCAGACAAACGGCCAGGCAGGAATCTGCGAACAGGGTTATACTCAGGGGGCTAAAACGACGACTCGGCGACGCAAAAAGGGCATGGGTCGAGGAGCTCCACAGCGTCCTCTGGGCATACCGAACTACGCCTCACTCAACTACGGGGGAGACCCCATTCCGCCTCACGTATGGAATCGAAGCCGTGATCCCGGTCGAGATACGCGAGCCATCTAGACGAACTGAAGCTCGCCTCGACACCGAAGACAACGACGACGTCTTACGAGAGGAGCTCGACCTCGTCAAGGAGATTCGATCAGGAGCACCCCTTCGGGAAGCCCGACTGAAACAGCAGGTGGCACTTCGCCCACGATAACAAGGTCCTGAAACGCGACTTCCAAATCGACGACTTAGTCTTACGCAGAAACCAGAAAGACTCACACGGGGGCAAACTAGCTGCGAATTGGGAAGGTCCCTACCGTGTCCGCGACAAGACAGAGCACGGGACCTACTACCTCGAAAACCTGCACGGGGAACAACTAGCTCGACCATGGAATGCCGAGAAACTTAAGCGGGTACTACAATTAAACACTGCCCGCGACGACCCATCTTCGCGACCACTGGGGGGGGGGGGGCGACATGGTACCACCGCACCTTCTCGCGTCTCCTAAACGACCAGACCAAAAGCAAGCCCTGCCTCTTGTGTGCGCGGGCAGAAGGCCTTGCTCAGCGGGAAATACCTCGATCGAGATTCCCCACCGCCGTTACCAACACCGGCAGGAAACCCAGCCCGCGATGGGACGTCTGCGGGGAGAACCATCCCCCGAACCGGTCAGGCAACAAAGTCGACCAGCTGGCCAGTTCCCCACACCGCCGGAAACAATCGACGTCGAGCTACCACCCCGGATAGGCCCAAAGGCATACTAAACATGCATTTCAAACATACATACATTTCGAGCATACAAGTACGTACAGAAATAAAACGAGCATAAACAAACATGCAAAAAACGAAACCGAGCGCACACTTAGAAAATTCTCAGAAATATATTAATCAAAAGCGGGCACCAGCCCAGTAGTCAATATTTCATAAAAAGGGCACGCCGACCCGACAAAGAAAACAAGAAAATTACAAAACATCAGCGCGCAGGCCAGGAAACTACGAGCACGCAGGCCCGGGAAAACCTACGCATCCTCGCCCTCCTCCTCAGCATCCACGGGGACAAGCGTCGGGTGACGATGAGCTCTGGGTCGACCACCTTCCCATCAACGATCTCATGATAGGGCCCAATCCCGTCCACGACAAGAGCAGCGCCAGGGTTGACGATTTGGAGCTGCGCAACAACACTCTTGAACCCGACCTCAACAGCGTCCAGGCAATCGCTCTCCAGCACCCGAATCCGGGCGACCAAATCATCACGCGTAATCATCCGCTGGTCTTCCTCAGTCTCATCCTCGGCCCGGACGAAGGGCACTGTCCAGAACTTCCAGGTGAACTGTCAGCACTTACACATCGGCCTCCGCCGCCCCCAGTTTCCTCCTCGACCGACGTTGCCTTCTCCTCGGCACCTTCCGCCCGCTTGCCGCTGGTCAGCAGCGTCCTTCTGACTCTTCTCCAGCTCCTCGGTGAGTTTGTCCAGGCGCGACTGCATGAAGGTGAGATCCCCCCGCAACTTGGTCAGCTCGGCAGCAGAGCATCCCTCCTCGCTCAGGACCATTGCCGTAGTAAAGGTCCGCATCATCGCAGCCAAATCCTCCGCCAAGATGTGACGACGAGACTCTCGATCGGCATCTCGGACAGCCTTCACTTCGCCGGCGGAGATAGTGAGGGACCGGGCCCCGTGAAAAATAACCCGGGTGTTGGTGGCACGGCGGGACGATGTAACCCTCCTCGGATGAACCAGTCGTCAGATCAATCAGGCCACTGGGCTCCTCGGTCCTTGGCCTTTTCGCAGTTCCCTGAGACGAAGGAGACTGACTCTCCTGGGGAGATGAAGACGAACTCTGGCCACCCTGGATCACAACTTCCTGCCCGACCAATTGACTCACCCCGCGTCTTCGGGACCCCGACAACCCTCGAGGCGCGCAACTTCTTCACCCGCTCTTCGACGGAAGACATGTTCGCTGCAAAAAACAAAAAAGAGCCAGCAACATACAAAACATAGAGTCGCGAGAAAGAAGAAGCGTCCCTACCTAGGTATTCCAGAGCGTCCGCCCCCGAGGCGCAAACCGAGCAAGGTCTTTGTGTTAATCAACCTCTTCTTTGTTTGCACGTTTCCCTGCACGTCGAAGATATACCGACCATCAGGCGTCACCAATTTCGACGGGGGAAGGCCCCGCACAAACGCCACTATTTTCATATAAGCGGCCATGTCCCTCTCGTCGAGGGTCCCGGCCCGCACTATATACCGGTCTGGTATCGCGGTTGAAGTGCTCTGAGGTCCACAACAAATGCACCTTTGGGAGCCACGCGACGAACCGCTGGCCATCCACCACTCGCTCCCACTCAGTAAAAAGAGAATCCGACCCTTCCCGGGTGATCGGCCACACGAGGAAGAACCGACCCTTGAAGTCCCGGACAGAGTCGCTGTACGTCTTAAAAAGTGTTGGTCGGCTGCTTAAACGAGACCCAACCTTGACGAGCATTCATTCGATTGACGTTGCAGATGGAAGATACGGAAAAATAAGGGCACTGTGGCCTCGACTTGGAGAAAGTGGCACACCACCTCGAACGCACGGATAAAGACCAGGGCGTTGGGATGCAGCTGGGACGGAGCCAAAGGTAACCAGTCGAAAAGACCCAAATGGAAAGCAGAGAACGACAATCTAAGCCGAGCCTCTTTAAAATAGAACTCGTGCATAGGAAACATCCGTCGCCCATAGCTCGAGCAGATGCGATGGTGCTCCTTGGGACGGTACACCTGCCAGTGTTGCGGCTCCCCCTCTACCCGATCCTCCACAATGGCATAGGCGCCGAACGCATTGAGCGCGAAGCAAGAAGAGGTGGACAGGGGCTCTTCGGCCACCCACTCCTCGACGGGGAGAACCCGCTCGTCAAATTCTGGGATCTCGGGCTCACTGTCTTTGACCATCGTCCCCGGTATCAAGGCTGACATGTACACCTGAAAAGCAGAGGATAATGGTGAATTCGATAGCCAGGATCAAATCCACCCTTCCACCGCAGGTCAAGTGAAAGGGCGACGACGGCGGGCGAGCGAACAAAGGACGAACACCCGAGCAGGCCCGAGGGACACTCCCTGCCACTTCTCCACGAGGCATTCAAAGCTAACCTATCGCCCCTCCCTGGGGGACTCATCAGAGAATGCGCCCATCCCCGGGGCATTCATCGGAACAATCGATCCTCCTCGGGGCATTCATCTAAACAACCCCAAAAACCACCAGATACAGCGGGAAACTCGCATCTCTCCTCGGGGCATTCATCATGCCCCGACCACCAGCCCAAATTAAACGACGGAAATAAAAGAAAAAAAGAAGAAAACTCACTTTGTAGACTGGGAGAGACGAGATACAAAATTTACGGCACGACGACGATTCACAACAACGACGGACAGGGAGGAATTGCAGAGCTTCGCAGGTGAAAAAGCAAGGGGAAAAGTAAAAAATGCACGGGGACCCCCATATTTATAACCCGACACAGAACTCGAAGCGACACTAGGAATTTTGAGTAACCCTAGGGTAGCCGCCCTCACGCCCACATCGGTGCGTGACACATGGCGGCAAACTGACTGTCGCGTCCCTTCAAATGCCTTCTGCCCCACGCACCCGGCAACAGGAAGAGACCCTCGTGCATGCGCGCCCCGCCGAGCACAAAGCCGGTGGGTCACACGCCTCGCTATCTCTTTCCCTGAAGCAACGACCTCAAGTCCTCGCTCTCCCACCGAAGAGCTTCGACTTGGGGGGGCTCCTGTTCTGGCCTGGGCCTGGCCTTGCCTCGCGGCCCAGCCCAATGATGCACAACCAAGTGTTGCACCCCAAAAATTTTCCCAACCTTTTCTAACCTAGGTTTATGTTTCAATTGCATAGTCATTTGCATTGTCATCATGTACATAGTGTATTCATTTGCATTGCATAGCATAAGCAAGTTATCTTAATCAGGGGATCAAGTGCCATTCTTGTCTCAAGAGGCATATTCAGAGGGTTTCATTCATATTCAAGACCTACTCAGGTCATCAGGGAAGAATTGGAGCTTTGAAGAGATGCCAGGTTGATCAGTGAGTTCTCTCCTATCTTGAGGTTGTTTGGGAATTATCAGAGGAAGTGTGAGCTATGAGCCAAGAGCATGAGGTGTGTATGGATGTTATGAAGAGCCTAGATGATCATTTTGAAGAAGAACCAAGTCATTGGAATGATTGCAAGAGCCTCAGTTGAAGTCAGTCAACTAGGGTTTTATCTGGGGTCAACACTAGGTCAACCCTAGGTTCAAAGACTTGTTTTGAAAGGCATCAAGGATCATTTGAAGAATGTGGGATTCATTATTTGCTATATGGATATGGATATGGTGTTGTGCTAAAGAAAAATCAGAAGGAGTCAAGGAGAAGTGGAGTTACCAAATTAGGGTTTCAGTGTAAAATCCCCTGATTTAGGTCAAACTTCAAAGCAGTGTAACTCAAGATGCAAGCTTCATATGAATTTCTGGTCCACATGAAACTTGTAGAGCATCTTCATAGCTTTAATTTGAGTGGTGTAAGTCTTCAATATGATTTATAGAACTCAAGTTATAGCTCTTGCAAGTTACAGGTCATCTGAGGGCACTGAAATTTGTCTGTCTTCCAAGAAACTTTTGACCTTCAAGGAGATTTCAAATGGATTTATGGCCAACATGAGAGTTGTTCCTTATTGTCTTATATTTCTAGGAAGGTATGGTATGCCTTCATATGATTTTTGGAACTCTACTTATGTCCTTGGCAAGCAAAGGGTATTTTGGTCATTTGAGGATTACAGGTCATTCTTAGCCTATGCCTAAAACTCATACAAGGAAGCTTCAAATGGAAAACTTCACAACATAAAAGTTGCTCAAAATGTCATTTTAAGTCTAGAAAAGAGGTCATGGAAGTTTGGAAATGCATAGAACAAGACTTGATAAAAGTTGGTGAAAAATGACTTAAAAAAGGCATATAACTTGAAAAAGTTCAAGTTGGAAAATGGTTTGAGAGATCTACAAATCCAAAATGGGTCATCCAATATACCAAATTGAATCCAAACATCATTTTAAAGACATTGGTTCAGCCACTTTTTTGAGTTAGGGTTTAAATTTTGGACTTGCTTTGTAAAGTTCTTTCTTGCATAATAAGGCAACTTTGCAAAACTCAACACAAGGCAAGGAAAGGCTTGTTTTTCACACATACACTCTCAATATCTCATGAAAGGAGATTTTAACACAATTTTAGGAGGTTTGTATGCATGAGATGAGAGATATTCAAACATATCATCAAGTGAGATGTCCATAACTTTCCCACCACATTCTAGAATTCTCTAAGATCAATCCAGGAACTTCTAGATCTGTCCATCATCCTCTATATATTGAATTGAATCCATTAGTGCAAAAGGTTGGTGAAGATACAAGGAGAATAGAGAGAATTAAGAGACTTCAATTCCAAGCAAGTGAAAGAACCTTCATAATCTTCATTTCTGTTCAAGAGAGTTCTTCATTTTCAGTCTTTGGTATATTGTGAGTGTGAATGAGCACGATGCAAGGTCCATTAATGGAGGTTTAAGGAGCTGTTTCCCAAAACTCAAGATTGTGCACCAGAGTTGCAGCCAAGAATCCAAGCTCTTCCCTCCATTTTCTTTGCAAACAGAAAGATCCTCATCAAGCAAGGATCATCCTCGAAGGATTACAAGCATTGGATTGGACTGTAACCACCTCTGCCATAGCTACTTAGCAGGTTGGTGATTTCTCTTTTATCTCCCTAATTAGGTGTTGTTAGATTAGATTATTAGTGTAAGATTGTTAGGTTAGGTTAGATGACCATTTTCAGAGAAATTGAGAAGGTTTCATGGAGTTTGATAACATGGTGATAAATCTTTCAAGATCGAGATTAGGTTATGCAATGAGTTTTAATCAGCATACAATAGCTTGCTGAGATCAGTGTAGCATGATGAATAAGATAGGACAATTAGAATGAAGAATTGTGAGATTCCATTGCTGAGTGCAGTTGGTATGTCATGAAGTTATATCTATCGGGTTTCATTCTAGGGTTGGTTTCAATCCAAACTTGTGGGCACCATCGTGTTCATGGGAGAGAGTAGAGCATTTTTGCTCTTTATAGTTTAGGGTTTCATGGCCAATCGAGTGAGAGCAGAAGGGATGAAAGTGTGTGCATGGTGGAGGGTTTTTTCTGAAACTAGGGTTTCGTTTGGGGACGATGAAGGAGGGCCGTAGATGCATGCTTGGACTTTTGACTGAAACACCAATCCAATGGCTGAGATTTAAAGAAGAAAAACAGAGGGAAATCTAAGCCTGAAACGATGCGTTTCATTAAACGCAACCCTGGGCCTGATCCAAATTGTGCTATCCCCACCCCCCAAAACCTAAGCCCAATGAAATTGAACGTGATTCTCATGCTATTCGCACCGGGTTTTTAATGTTTTTCTTTTGATTTTTTAATCCAATTTTCTGAACATACTGGGCCTTGCATAATTGATATCTGCGCCCCCCACTTCATGGCCCATCTGAATAAATAACTGGGCGTGGTTACTAGTAGCACCCCCTCCCCAATTTTAATTCATTTCTTTGATTTTTATTTTCTTTAATTTTCTAAACACCTTTAAAAAATCATATAAAATTGGAAAATTGATGTTTTTAATTTCTTGTTTTTTCTATAGGTCAATAATTCTGTTAAGAAAAATATCCAATAATAAAAATAGAATTTTATTTTGTTCTAATATTTTTTGTATATTTTTCTTGTAAATAGCTTTTTAATGAGTTTAGTTTAGTGCATAATTTTGTTGATTTTAGTTCTAATAGTTCCCTTTAGATTTAGGACCCATTCTTTTTAGGGTGTTTAACTTAGGACTTCAACTTGTATATAGGATTTAATTCATAATTTTAGGATTAATTTTTAGGTAGTTTGATTAGGTGAGATTAGAGTGGTTAAAATTAGGGTTTTAAGTGAGCATAAGTGAGATAGATTAATTCTTTTAGGAATTTTGATTTGATTTTTAGGGTATGGGACTATAGGGGTTATGGGTAGATAACAAATCCCTTAGAAAATATTAGGATTCCCCTACTGCTATTAGTATATTGCTTGTATGTGATTGCCTGTGTGGTGTGCCCTCTTTAGGGTTATTATTTGTCTGTGTGGGGTATTGGGTTTGTTTGGGACTTGGGGTTTGAGCTGAAGACTGTGGTGATGAAGCCCATTTGAAGATCAGAGAATGAAGACCAACTTCCAGAGTTGATGAGGAGTATCTCTTGCTGGCAGCTGATGAAGTTTATAGGATCTAGGAGTTAGGCAGAGCTCTAGAGTAGAAAACTTGATTCTCAAACATGGAAGGTCTTGATTGCCTCCATCCCTCTCTGTGATGCAGAGTCTCTCTAAGACACTCACCCCCTTCACTTTGGAAGGCTTGGTGATAGTGTCTAAGAGATAGAACTCTTGAGAGAAAATATTCTATGTGTTTGTTAGCAGTCTGTTTGCCACCTTTGGTGGTCAACTAATTGCTTAACACCCAATTCATTCTTGTGATTGGATTCCTCAGCTAGGAGATGAGACTTGAAGAAAAGCCATTGGGAGATTGAAGATGAAGACTGATGCTTGCTTGAAGCTTGTGGATAGTTGATGCTTTGCTTGAA
>CAWUDS030005897.1:0-43886 GCA_963859935.3 Lathyrus sativus | reverse complement strand
TATACTGTACCAATAATATTGAACGAGAATATAAAGCTTTACAAGCCCTAAGTTTACTACTTTAGATTGTATGTGTTCGAGTGAAAATGGAATACTAACAAATATTGGTATTAATCCAAAGTCATTTATCAACAAAACTAAGGAATGATATTGTTATCTTTTGGTTTCATGTGCCTGCTTTAATTTAACTAGCGTTTGTTTTTTATTATGACTTGGATTGACTTGAAATAATGATCACGCTAGGTAGTTTTATAATTGAATCAATTCGCTAGACAGTGGATAAATGGTGTATTATTTAGTGATCCTTTTGAAATAATTTACTCCAAATTACTCTCTAAATATTTGGAGGATATAATTTTTTCTAAGGACTTTAATGCTACCGTATACGATCTAAAATATTTCTAAACCACTTTGTCATTTGAATTTCTCTTTACAAATCATTTATTCAAATTGATAATCTTTAAAATCTTAATTATACAACATTTTTCTCATTTCAAAAAGGTTTTTTTTTTACTTTAAACTAACTTGCACCCGACATAAATTTGCACGAATGAACAATTTTGACAACATAACTTCGATTTATTTCATGTATTAATATTAAATACATAATTATGTCCTCAACAATGTAATACCAAATTACTTACTATATTTTTAATTATTAATTTTTTTAATTAGAACCAATTTAGTTACATAACTAATACTTTTAATTCGCACAACTTAATTTTGAATATATATATATGAAAAATCATAAAACTTGTCTTTGATATAGTTTAAATTAAATACCTTATCGTTATTGATACACTCTTTATAAACATATCCACTAAAATCTTGGGAATAAAAATACCTTCATATTCACTTAAAGCCATCTATATTCTATAGTATATTCACGTAGTCGGACCTAATGAAGTTTGAATAAAAATTTAAAGACATTATTTTTGATCTTTGATACAAGTCGCTGTATTTGTTTTGCTTCATTCTTTTCCCTTTATTTTTTGACATTTCTATTTTTTTATATTATTGTCCGTATTTTTAATCTTATATCTAAAACAAAAATTAGACCCGCATGGACATTTGTCCAACCTAATCGAACCATAAAATCATTGCTAGTTTTCACAATGATGTCACTAGTTCAACCTTATTTGTTCTATTGTTTCATAAATAAATAAACGAATCATTATATACTTTTTTAAACAATAAAAAAAAATCTTCAAAATTTGTTTCTATATAACACGCACTCCACAAAATTCTAACTCATCTTTACTTTCACTTATATATATATATATATATATATATATATATATATATATATATATATATATATATATATATATATATATATATATATATATATATATATATATATATATATATATATATATATATATATATTATATATATATATATATATATATATATATATATATATATATATATATATATATATATATATATATATATATATATATATATATATATATATATATATATATATATATATATATATATATATATATATATAAATCTTTTATTTCTCTTCACAATATATAACTGTAGTTCTATCTTTCTCTTTTGTTTAACAACAAAATAATCAATTATTGCTTTATACTTACTCAAATCATAATCATTTATTTATAATTTATATGGGAAAATGAGAAACTTCTTCTCGTTGTATTGGATATTTACATATATCTACAACCAAAAACAAGAATAATGTGTTTAAAATAAGTTGAATGCTATCCTGACATATGAAATACATCATTTTGATCCAAGGAAAAATAATTTTGACGACAAAATAATAAATCTTACTTTGATTTTATATAACTTTTTATTTTCTTAAATAACTCTTTAAGAATATGACTTGTCATTTTTGTTAAAAAAATTATATTAATATTTGGCGCCCTAAGCATCACTGCACCGACATTGCTCCAGGTGACTAACTTTCCATCACCGCCGGCGTCGAGGACTTCACCATTTTTCACCCATGGCATCTTTAATGGTGAATTCGTAGAACATTGCAACTAATAACCAGTTTGTTTTGTTACTGTGATATTCACTGTGACAATATTCAGGGTCGATTTCTTAAATCGTTAAGACTAATTATGTTATTGTTTGTAGTAGTCGATTCTTAGCATGCACCACATGTTATGTTTCTCTATTGTTATTTATTAGTAGTTTTTTTGTTGATATTTTTCTTTATTTCATTCACTTTCTACTTTTAGGGTTTATCTTCAGAAATTTTGAAATTTATCTCCGAAAATTTTAAAATTTATTATGCTGATTTTGTTTTGGTTAATTATGGTTCAGATTCTATTTAATTAAAATTTCATCGTAAACAACAATATTTATTAAAAAAAGTGGAATCAAATAAAAATTTATGTACTAATTTTCCATATACTGTACCAATAATATTGAACGAGAATATAAAGCTTTACAAGCCCTAAGTTTACTACTTTAGATTGTATGTGTTCGAGTGAAAATGGAATACTAACAAATATTGGTATTAATCCAAAGTCATTTATCAACAAAACTAAGGAATGATATTGTTATCTTTTGGTTTCATGTGCCTGCTTTAATTTAACTAGCGTTTGTTTTTTATTATGACTTGGATTGACTTGAAATAATGATCACGCTAGGTAGTTTTATAATTGAATCAATTCGCTAGACAGTGGATAAATGGTGTATTATTTAGTGATCCTTTTGAAATAATTTACTCCAAATTACTCTCTAAATATTTGGAGGATATAATTTTTTCTAAGGACTTTAATGCTACCGTATACGATCTAAAATATTTCTAAACCACTTTGTCATTTGAATTTCTCTTTACAAATCATTTATTCAAATTGATAATCTTTAAAATCTTAATTATACAACATTTTTCTCATTTCAAAAAGGTTTTTTTTTACTTTAAACTAACTTGCACCCGACATAAATTTGCACGAATGAACAATTTTGACAACATAACTTCGATTTATTTCATGTATTAATATTAAATACATAATTATGTCCTCAACAATGTAATACCAAATTACTTACTATATTTTTAATTATTAATTTTTTAATTAGAACCAATTTAGTTACATAACTAATACTTTTAATTCGCACAACTTAATTTTGAATATATATATATGAAAAATCATAAAACTTGTCTTTGATATAGTTTAAATTAAATACCTTATCGTTATTGATACACTCTTTATAAACATATCCACTAAAATCTTGGGAATAAAAATACCTTCATATTCACTTAAAGCCATCTATATTCTATAGTATATTCACGTAGTCGGACCTAATGAAGTTTGAATAAAAATTTAAAGACATTATTTTTGATCTTTGATACAAGTCGCTGTATTTGTTTTGCTTCATTCTTTTCCCTTTATTTTTTGACATTTCTATTTTTTTATATTATTGTCCGTATTTTTAATCTTATATCTAAAACAAAAATTAGACCCGCATGGACATTTGTCCAACCTAATCGAACCATAAAATCATTGCTAGTTTTCACAATGATGTCACTAGTTCAACCTTATTTGTTCTATTGTTTCATAAATAAAATAAACGAATCATTATATACTTTTTTAAACAATAAAAAAAAATCTTCAAAATTTGTTTCTATATAACACGCACTCCACAAAATTCTAACTCATCTTTACTTTCACTTATATATATATATATATATATATATATATATATATATATATATATATATATATATATATATATATATATATATATATATATATATATATATATATATATATATATATATATATATATATATATATATATATATATATATATATATATATATATATATATATATATATATATATATATATATATATATATATATATATATATATATATATATATATATATATATATATATAAATCTTTTATTTCTCTTCACAATATATAACTGTAGTTCTATCTTTCTCTTTTGTTTAACAACAAAATAATCAATTATTGCTTTATACTTACTCAAATCATAATCATTTATTTATAATTTATATGGGAAAATGAGAAACTTCTTCTCGTTGTATTGGATATTTACATATATCTACAACCAAAAACAAGAATAATGTGTTTAAAATAAGTTGAATGCTATCCTGACATATGAAATACATCATTTTGATCCAAGGAAAAATATTTTTGACGACAAAATAATAAATCTTACTTTGATTTTATATAACTTTTTATTTTTCTTAAATAACTCTTTAAGAATATGACTTGTCATTTTTGTTAAAAAAATTATATTAATATTTGGCGCCCTAAGCATCACTGCACCGACATTGCTCCAGGTGACTAACTTTCCATCACCGCCGGCGTCGAGGACTTCACCATTTTTCACCCATGGCATCTTTAATGGTGAATTCGTAGAACATTGCAACTAATAACCAGTTTGTTTTGTTACTGTGATATTCACTGTGACAATATTCAGGGTCGATTTCTTAAATCGTTAAGACTAATTATGTTATTGTTTGTAGTAGTCGATTCTTAGCATGCACCACATGTTATGTTTCTCTATTGTTATTTATTAGTAGTTTTTTTGTTGATATTTTTCTTTATTTCATTCACTTTCTACTTTTAGGGTTTATCTTCAGAAATTTTGAAATTTATCTCCGAAAATTTTAAAATTTATTATGCTGATTTTGTTTTGGTTAATTATGGTTCAGATTCTATTTAATTAAAATTTCATCGTAAACAACAATATTTATTAAAAAAAGTGGAATCAAATAAAAATTTATGTACTAATTTTCCTTATGCTGTACCAATAATATTGAACGAGAATATAAAGCTTTACAAGCCCTAAGTTTACTACTTTAGATTGTATGTGTTCGAGTGAAAATGGAATACTAACAAATGTTGGTATTAATCCAAAGTCATTTATCAACAAAACTAAGGAATGATATTGTTATCTTTTGGTTTCATGTGTCTGCTTTAATTTAACTAGCGTTTGTTTTTTATTATGACTTGGATTGACTTGAAATAATGATCACGCTAGGTAGTTTTATAATTGAATCAATTCGCTAGACAGTGGATAAATGGTGTATTATTTAGTGATCCTTTTGAAATAATTTACTCCAAATTACTCTCTAAATATTTGGATGATATAATTTTTTCTAAGGACTTTAATGCTACCGTATACGATCTAAAATATTTCTAAACCACTTTTTCATTTGAATTTCTCTTTACAAATCATTTATTCAAATTGATAATCTTTAAAATCTTAATTATACAACATTTTTCTCATTTCAAAAAGGTTTTTTTTACTTTAAACTAACTTGCACCCGACATAAATTTGCACGAATGAACAATTTTGACAACATAACTTCAATTTATTTCATGTATTAATATTAAATACATAATTATGTCCTCAACAATTTAATACCAAATTACTTACTATATTTTTTATTTTTTATTTTTTTAATTAGAACCAATTTAGTTACATAACTAATACTTTTAATTCGAACAACTTAATTTTGAATATATATATGAAAAATCATAAAACTTGTCTTTGATATAGTTTAAATTAAATACCTTATCGTTATTGATACACTCTTTATAAACATATCCACTAAAATCTTGGGAATAAAAATACCATCATATTCACTTAAACCCATCTATATTCTATAGCATTTTCACGTAGCCGGACCTAATGAAGTTTGAATAAAAATTTAAAGACAGTATTTTTGATCTTTGAGACAAGCCGCTGTATTTGTTTTGCTTCATTCTTTTCCCTTTATTTTTTGACATTTCTATTTTTATATATAATTGTCCGTATTTTTAATCTTATATCTAAAACAAAAATTAGACCCGCATGGACATTTGTCCAACCTAATCGAACCATAAAATCATTGCTAGTTTTCACAATGATGTCACTAGTTCAACCTTATTTGTTCTATTGTTTCATAAATAAAATAAACGAATCATTATATACTTTTTTAAACAATAAAAAAAATCTTCAAAATTTGTTTCTATATAACACGCACTTCACAAAATTCTAACTCATCTTTACTTTCACTTTTATATATATATATATATATATATATATATATATATATATATATATATATATATATATATATATATATATATATATAAATCTTTTATTTCTCTTCACAATATATAACTGTAGTTCTATCTTTCTCTTTTGTTTAACAACAAAATAATCAATTATGGCTTTATACTTACTCAAATCATAATCATTTATTTATAATTTATATGGGAAAATGAGAAACTTCTTCTCGTTGTATTGGATATTTACATATATCTACAACCAAAAATAAGAATAATGTGTTTAAAATAAGTTGAATGTTATCCTGACATATGAAATACATCATTTTGATCCAAGGAAAAATAATTTTGACGACAAAATAATAAATCTTACTTTGATTTTATATAACTTTTTATTTTTCTTAAATAACTCTTTAAGAATATGACTTGTCATTTTTGTTAAAAAAATTATATTAATATTTGGCGCCCTAAGCATCACTGCACCGACATTGCTCCAGGTGACTAACTTTCCATCACCGCCGGCGTCGAGGACTTCACCGTTTTTCACCCATGGCATCTTTAATGGTGAATTCGTAGAACATTGCAACTAATAACCAGTTTGTTTTGTTACTGTGATATTCACTGTGACAATATTCGGGGTCGATTTCTTAAATCGTTAAGACTAATTATGTTATTGTTTGTAGTAGTCGATTCTTAGCATGCACCACATGTTATGTTTCTCTATTGTTATTTATTAGTAGTTTTTTTGTTGATATTTTTCTTTATTTCATTCACTTTCTACTTTTAGGGTTTATCTTCAGAAATTTTGAAATTTATCTCCGACAATTTTAAAATTTATTATGCTGATTTTGTTTTGGTTAATTATGGTTCAGATTCTATTTAATTAAAATTTCATCGTAAACAACAATATTTATTAAAAAAAGTGGAATCAAATAAAAATTTATGTACTAATTTTCCTTATACTATACCAATAATATTGAACGAGAATATAAAGCTTTACAAGCCCTAAGTTTACTACTTTAGATTGTATGTGTTCGAGTGAAAATGGAATACTAACAAATGTTGGTATTAATCCAAAGTCATTTATCAACAAAACTAAGGAATGATATTGTTATCTTTTGGTTTCATGTGCCTGCTTTAATTTAACTAGCGTTTGTTTTTTATTATGACTTGGATTGACTTGAAATAATGATCACGCTAGGTAGTTTTATAATTGAATCAATTCGCTAGACAGTGGATAAATGGTGTATTATTTAGTGATCCTTTTGAAATAATTTACTCCAAATTACTCTCTAAATATTTGGATGATATCATTTTTTCTAAGGACTTTAATGCTACCGTATACGATCTAAAATATTTCTAAACCACTTTGTCATTTGAATTTCTCTTTACAAATCATTTATTCAAATTGATAATCTTTAAAATCTTAATTATACAACATTTTTCTCATTTCAAAAATGTTTTTTTTTTTACTTTAAACTAACTTGCACCCGACATAAATTTGCACGAATGAACAATTTTGACAACATAACTTCAATTTATTTCATGTATTAATATTAAATACATAATTATGTCCTCAACAATGTAATACCAAATTACTTACTATATTTTTTATTTTTTATTTTTTTAATTAGAACCAATTTAGTTACATAACTAATACTTTTAATTAGCACAACTTAATTTTGAATATATGTATGAAAAATCATAAAAGTTGTCTTTGATATAGTTTAAATTAAATACCTTATCGTTATTGATACACTCTTTATAAACATAGCCACTAAAATCTTGGGAATAAAAATACCATCATATTCACTTAAACTCATCTATATTCTATAGCATTTTCACGTAGCTGGACCTAATGAAGTTTGAATAAAAATTTTAAGACAGTATTTTTGATCTTTGAGACAAGCCGCTGTATTTGTTTTACTTCATTCTTTTCCTTTTATTTTTTGACATTTCTATTTTTTTATATTATTGTCCGTATTTTTAATATTATATCTAAAACAAAAATTAGACCCGCATGGACATTTGTCCAACCTAATCGAACCATAAAATCATTGCTAGTTTTCACAATGATGTCACTAGTTCAACCTTATTTGTTTTATTGTTTCATAAATAAAATAAATGAATCATTATATACTTTTTTAAACAATAAAAAAAATCTTCAAAATTTGTTTCTATATAACATGCACTCCACAAAATTCTAACTCATCTTTACTTTCACTTATATATATATATATATATATATATATATATATATATATATATATATATATATATATATATATATATATATATATATATATATATATATATATATATATATATATATATATATATATATATATATATATATATATATATATATATATAAATCTTTTATTTCTCTTCACAATATATAACTGTAGTTCTATCTTTCTCTTTTGTTTAACAACAAAATAATCAATTATGGCTTTATACTTACTCAAATCATAATCATTTATTTATAATTTATATGGGAAAATGAGAAACTTCTTCTCGTTGTATTGGATATTTACATATATCTACAACCAAAAACAAGAATAATGTGTTTAAAATAAGTTGAATGCTATCCTGGCATATGAAATACATCATTTTGATCCAAGGAAAAATAATTTTGACGAAAAAATAATAAATCTTACTTTGATTTTATATAACTTTTTTTTTCTTAAATAACTCTTTAAGAATATGACTTGTCATTTTTGTTAAAAAAATTATATTAATATTTGGCGCCCTAAGCATCACTGCACCGACATTGCTCCAGGTGACTAACTTTCCATCACCGCCGGCGTCGAGGACTTCACCATTTTTCACCCATGGCATCTTTAATGGTGAATTCGTAGAACATTGCAACTAATAACCAGTTTGTTTTGTTACTGTGATATTCACTGTGACAATATTCAGGGTCGATTTCTTAAATCGTTAAGACTAATTATGTTATTGTTTGTAGTAGTCGATTCTTAGCATGCACCACATGTTATGTTTCTCTATTGTTATTTATTAGTAGTTTTTTTGTTGATATTTTTCTTTATTTCATTCACTTTCTACTTTTAGGGTTTATCTTCAGAAATTTTGAAATTTATCTCCGACAATTTTAAAATTTATTATTCTGATTTTGTTTTGGTTAATTATGGTTCAGATTCTATTTAATTAAAATTTCATCGTAAACAACAATATTTATTACAAAAAGTGGAATCAAATAAAAATTTATGTACTAATTTTCCTTATACTGTACCAATAATATTGAACGAGAATATAAAGCTTTACAAGCCCTAAGTTTACTACTTTAGATTGTATGTGTTCGAGTGAAAATGGAATACTAACAAATGTTGGTATTAATCCAAAGTAATTTATGAACAAAACTAAGGAATGATATTGTTATCTTTTGGTTTCATGTGCCTGCTTTAATTTAACTAGCGTTTGTTTTTTATTATGACTTGGATTGACTTGAAATAATGATCACGCTAGGTAGTTTTATAATTGAATCAATTCGCTAGACAATGGATAAATGGTGTATTATTTAGTGATCCTTTTGAAATAATTTACTCCAAATTACTCTCTAAATATTTGGAGGATATAATTTTTTCTAAGGACTTTAATGCTACCGTATACGATCTAAAATATTTCTAAACCACTTTGTCATTTGAATTTCTCTTTACAAATCATTTATTCAAATTGATAATCTTTAAAATATTAATTATACAACATTTTTCTCATTTCAAAAAGGTTTTTTTTTACTTTAAACTAACTTGCACCAGACATAAATTTGCACAAATGAACAATTTTGACAACATAACTTCAATTTATTTCATGTATTAATATTAAATACATAATTATGTCCTCAACAATGTAATACCAAATTACTTACTATATTTTTTATTTTTTATTTTTTTAATTAGAACCAATTTAGTTACATAACTAATACTTTTAATTCGCACAACTTAATTTTGAGTATATGTATGAAAAATCATAAAAGTTGTCTTTGATATAGTTTAAATTAAATACCTTATCGTTATTGATACACTCTTTATAAACATAGCCACTAAAATCTTGGGAATAAAAATACCATCATATTCACTTAAACTCATCTATATTCTATAGCATTTTCACGTAGCCGGACCTAATGAAGTTTGAATAAAAATTTAAAGACAGTATTTTTGATCTTTGAGACAAGTCGCTGTATTTGTTTTGCTTCATTCTTTTCCCTTTATTTTTTGACATTTCTATTTTTTTATATTATTGTCCGTATTTTCAATCTTATATCTAAAACAAAAATTAGACCCGCATGGACATTTGTCCAACCTAATCGAACCATAAAATCATTGCTAGTTTTCACAATGATGTCATTAGTTCAACCTTATTTGTTCTATTGTTTCATAAATAAAATAAATGAATCATTATATACTTTTTTAAACAATAAAAAAAATCTTCAAAATTTGTTTCTATATAACATGCACTCCACAAAATTCTAACTCATCTTTACTTTCACTTATATATATATATATATATATATATATATATATATATATATATATATATATATATATATATATATATATATATATATATATATATAAATCTTTTATTTCTCTTCACAATATATAACTGTAGTTCTATCTTTCTCTTTTGTTTAACAACAAAATAATCAATTATGGCTTTATACTTACTCAAATCATAATCATTTATTTATAATTTATATGGGAAAATTAGAAACTTCTTCCCGTTGTATTGGATATTTACATATATCTACAACCAAAAACAAGAATAATGTGTTTAAAATAAGTTGAATGCTATCCTGACATATGAAATACATCATTTTGATCCAAGGAAAAATAATTTCGACGACAAAATAATAAATCTTACTTTGATTTTATATAACTTTTTTTTTCTTAAATAACTCTTTAAGAATATGACTTGTCATTTTTGTTAAAAAAATTATATTAATATTTGGCGCCCTAAGCATCACTGCACCGACATTGCTCCAGGTGACTAACTTTCCATCACCGCCGGCGTCGAGGACTTCACCATTTTTCACCCATGGCATCTTTAATGGTGAATTCGTAGAACATTGCAACTAATAACCAGTTTGTTTTGTTACTGTGATATTCACTGTGACAATATTCAGGGTCGATTTCTTAAATCGTTAAGACTAATTATGTTATTGTTTGTAGTAGTCGATTCTTAGCATGCACCACATGTTATGTTTCTCTATTGTTATTTATTAGTAGTTTTTTTGTTGATATTTTTCTTTATTTCATTCACTTTCTACTTTTAGGGTTTATCTTCAGAAATTTTGAAATTTATCTCCGACAATTTTAAAATTTATTATTCTGATTTTGTTTTGGTTAATTATGGTTCAGAGTCTATTTAATTAAAATTTCATCGTAAACAACAATATTTATTACAAAAAGTGGAATCAAATAAAAATTTATGTACTAATTTTCCTTATACTGTACCAATAATATTGAACGAGAATATAAAGCTTTACAAGCCCTAAGTTTACTACTTTAGATTGTATGTGTTCGAGTGAAAATGGAATACTAACAAATGTTGGTATTAATCCAAAGTAATTTATGAACAAAACTAAGGAATGATATTGTTATCTTTTGGTTTCATGTGCCTGCTTTAATTTAACTAGCGTTTGTTTTTTATTATGACTTGGATTGACTTGAAATAATGATCACGCTAGGTAGTTTTATAATTGAATCAATTCGCTAGACAATGGATAAATGGTGTATTATTTAGTGATCCTTTTGAAATAATTTACTCCAAATTACTCTCTAAATATTTGGAGGATATAATTTTTTCTAAGGACTTTAATGCTACCGTATACGATCTAAAATATTTCTAAACCACTTTGTCATTTGAATTTCTCTTTACAAATCATTTATTCAAATTGATAATCTTTAAAATCTTAATTATACAACATTTTTCTCATTTCAAAAAGGTTTTTTTTTACTTTAAACTAACTTGCACCAGACATAAATTTGCACAAATGAACAATTTTGACAACATAACTTCAATTTATTTCATGTATTAATATTAAATACATAATTATGTCCTCAACAATGTAATACCAAATTACTTACTATATTTTTTATTTTTTATTTTTTTAATTAGAACCAATTTAGTTACATAACTAATACTTTTAATTCGCACAACTTAATTTTGAGTATATGTATGAAAAATCATAAAAGTTGTCTTTGATATAGTTTAAATTAAATACCTTATCGTTATTGATACACTCTTTATAAACATAGCCACTAAAATCTTGGGAATAAAAATACCATCATATTCACTTAAACTCATCTATATTCTATAGCATTTTCACGTAGCCGGACCTAATGAAGTTTGAATAAAAATTTAAAGACAGCATTTTTGATCTTTGAGACAAGTCGCTGTATTTGTTTTGCTTCATTCTTTTCCCTTTATTTTTTGACATTTCTATTTTTTTATATTATTGTCCGTATTTTCAATCTTATATCTAAAACAAAAATTAGACCCGCATGGACATTTGTCCAACCTAATCGAACCATAAAATCATTGCTAGTTTTCACAATGATGTCATTAGTTCAACCTTATTTGTTCTATTGTTTCATAAATAAAATAAATGAATCATTATATACTTTTTTAAACAATAAAAAAAATCTTCAAAATTTGTTTCTATATAACATGCACTCCACAAAATTCTAACTCATCTTTACTTTCACTTATATATATATATATATATATATATATATATATATATATATATATATATATATATATATATATATATATATATATATATATATATATATATATATATATATATATATATATATATATATATATATATATATATATATATAAATCTTTTATTTCTCTTCACAATATATAACTGTAGTTCTATCTTTCTCTTTTGTTTAACAACAAAATAATCAATTATGGCTTTATACTTACTCAAATCATAATCATTTATTTATAATTTATATGGGAAAATGAGAAACTTCTTCTCGTTGTATTGGATATTTACATATATCTACAACCAAAAACAAGAATAATGTGTTTAAAATAAGTTGAATGCTATCCTGGCATATGAAATACATCATTTTGATCCAAGGAAAAATAATTTTGACGAAAAAATAATAAATCTTACTTTGATTTTATATAACTTTTTTTTTCTTAAATAACTCTTTAAGAATATGACTTGTCATTTTTGTTAAAAAAATTATATTAATATTTGGCGCCCTAAGCATCACTGCACCGACATTGCTCCAGGTGACTAACTTTCCATCACCGCCGGCGTCGAGGACTTCACCATTTTTCACCCATGGCATCTTTAATGGTGAATTCGTAGAACATTGCAACTAATAACCAGTTTGTTTTGTTACTGTGATATTCACTGTGACAATATTCAGGGTCGATTTCTTAAATCGTTAAGACTAATTATGTTATTGTTTGTAGTAGTCGATTCTTAGCATGCACCACATGTTATGTTTCTCTATTGTTATTTATTAGTAGTTTTTTTGTTGATATTTTTCTTTATTTCATTCACTTTCTACTTTTAGGGTTTATCTTCAGAAATTTTGAAATTTATCTCCGACAATTTTAAAATTTATTATTCTGATTTTGTTTTGGTTAATTATGGTTCAGATTCTATTTAATTAAAATTTCATCGTAAACAACAATATTTATTACAAAAAGTGGAATCAAATAAAAATTTATGTACTAATTTTCCTTATACTGTACCAATAATATTGAACGAGAATATAAAGCTTTACAAGCCCTAAGTTTACTACTTTAGATTGTATGTGTTCGAGTGAAAATGGAATACTAACAAATGTTGGTATTAATCCAAAGTAATTTATGAACAAAACTAAGGAATGATATTGTTATCTTTTGGTTTCATGTGCCTGCTTTAATTTAACTAGCGTTTGTTTTTTATTATGACTTGGATTGACTTGAAATAATGATCACGCTAGGTAGTTTTATAATTGAATCAATTCGCTAGACAATGGATAAATGGTGTATTATTTAGTGATCCTTTTGAAATAATTTACTCCAAATTACTCTCTAAATATTTGGAGGATATAATTTTTTCTAAGGACTTTAATGCTACCGTATACGATCTAAAATATTTCTAAACCACTTTGTCATTTGAATTTCTCTTTACAAATCATTTATTCAAATTGATAATCTTTAAAATCTTAATTATACAACATTTTTCTCATTTCAAAAAGGTTTTTTTTTACTTTAAACTAACTTGCACCAAACATAAATTTGCACAAATGAACAATTTTGACAACATAACTTCAATTTATTTCATGTATTAATATTAAATACATAATTATGTCCTCAACAATGTAATACCAAATTACTTACTATATTTTTTATTTTTTATTTTTTTAATTAGAACCAATTTAGTTACATAACTAATACTTTTAATTCGCACAACTTAATTTTGAGTATATGTATGAAAAATCATAAAAGTTGTCTTTGATATAGTTTAAATTAAATACCTTATCGTTATTGATACACTCTTTATAAACATAGCCACTAAAATCTTGGGAATAAAAATACCATCATATTCACTTAAACTCATCTATATTCTATAGCATTTTCTCGTAGCCGGACCTAATGAAGTTTGAATAAAAATTTAAAGACAGCATTTTTGATCTTTCAGACAAGTCGCTGTATTTGTTTTGCTTCATTCTTTTCCCTTTATTTTTTGACATTTCTATTTTTTTATATTATTGTCCGTATTTTCAATCTTATATCTAAAACAAAAATTAGACCCGCATGGACATTTGTCCAACCTAATCGAACCATAAAATCATTGCTAGTTTTCACAATGATGTCATTAGTTCAACCTTATTTGTTCTATTGTTTCATAAATAAAATAAATGAATCATTATATACTTTTTTAAACAATAAAAAAAATCTTCAAAATTTGTTTCTATATAACATGCACTCCACAAAATTCTAACTCATCTTTACTTTCACTTATATATATATATATATATATATATATATATATATATATATATATATATATATATATATATATATATATATATATATATATATATATATATATATATATATATATATATATATATATATATATATATATATATATAATCTTTTATTTCTCTTCACAATATATAACTGTAGTTCTATCTTTCTCTTTTGTTTAACAACAAAATAATCAATTATGGCTTTATACTTACTCAAATCATAATCATTTATTTATAATTTATATGGGAAAATGAGAAACTTCTTCTCGTTGTATTGGATATTTACATATATCTACAACCAAAAACAAGAATAATGTGTTTAAAATAAGTTGAATGCTATCCTGGCATATGAAATACATCATTTTGATCCAAGGAAAAATAATTTTGACGAAAAAATAATAAATCTTACTTTGATTTTATATAACTTTTTTTTTCTTAAATAACTCTTTAAGAATATGACTTGTCATTTTTGTTAAAAAAATTATATTAATATTTGGCGCCCTAAGCATCACTGCACCGACATTGCTCCAGGTGACTAACTTTCCATCACCGCCGGCGTCGAGGACTTCACCATTTTTCACCCATGGCATCTTTAATGGTGAATTCGTAGAACATTGCAACTAATAACCAGTTTGTTTTGTTACTGTGATATTCACTGTGACAATATTCAGGGTCGATTTCTTAAATCGTTAAGACTAATTATGTTATTGTTTGTAGTAGTCGATTCTTAGCATGCACCACATGTTATGTTTCTCTATTGTTATTTATTAGTAGTTTTTTTGTTGATATTTTTCTTTATTTCATTCACTTTCTACTTTTAGGGTTTATCTTCAGAAATTTTGAAATTTATCTCCGACAATTTTAAAATTTATTATTCTGATTTTGTTTTGGTTAATTATGGTTCAGATTCTATTTAATTAAAATTTCATCGTAAACAACAATATTTATTACAAAAAGTGGAATCAAATAAAAATTTATGTACTAATTTTCCTTATACTGTACCAATAATATTGAACGAGAATATAAAGCTTTACAAGCCCTAAGTTTACTACTTTAGATTGTATGTGTTCGAGTGAAAATGGAATACTAACAAATGTTGGTATTAATCCAAAGTAATTTATGAACAAAACTAAGGAATGATATTGTTATCTTTTGGTTTCATGTGCCTGCTTTAATTTAACTAGCGTTTGTTTTTTATTATGACTTGGATTGACTTGAAATAATGATCACGCTAGGTAGTTTTATAATTGAATCAATTCGCTAGACAATGGATAAATGGTGTATTATTTAGTGATCCTTTTGAAATAATTTACTCCAAATTACTCTCTAAATATTTGGAGGATATAATTTTTTCTAAGGACTTTAATGCTACCGTATACGATCTAAAATATTTCTAAACCACTTTGTCATTTGAATTTCTCTTTACAAATCATTTATTCAAATTGATAATCTTTAAAATCTTAATTATACAACATTTTTCTCATTTCAAAAAGGTTTTTTTTTACTTTAAACTAACTTGCACCAAACATAAATTTGCACAAATGAACAATTTTGACAACATAACTTCAATTTATTTCATGTATTAATATTAAATACATAATTATGTCCTCAACAATGTAATACCAAATTACTTACTATATTTTTTATTTTTTATTTTTTTAATTAGAACCAATTTAGTTACATAACTAATACTTTTAATTCGCACAACTTAATTTTGAGTATATGTATGAAAAATCATAAAAGTTGTCTTTGATATAGTTTAAATTAAATACCTTATCGTTATTGATACACTCTTTATAAACATAGCCACTAAAATCTTGGGAATAAAAATACCATCATATTCACTTAAACTCATCTATATTCTATAGCATTTTCTCGTAGCCGGACCTAATGAAGTTTGAATAAAAATTTAAAGACAGTATTTTTGATCTTTGAGACAAGTCGCTGTATTTGTTTTGCTTCATTCTTTTCCCTTTATTTTTTGACATTTCTATTTTTTTATATTATTGTCCGTATTTTCAATCTTATATCTAAAACAAAAATTAGACCCGCATGGACATTTGTCCAACCTAATCGAACCATAAAATCATTGCTAGTTTTCACAATGATGTCATTAGTTCAACCTTATTTGTTCTATTGTTTCATAAATAAAATAAATGAATCATTATATACTTTTTTAAACAATAAAAAAAATCTTCAAAATTTGTTTCTATATAACATGCACTCCACAAAATTCTAACTCATCTTTACTTTCACTTATATATATATATATATATATATATATATATATATATATATATATATATATATATATATATATATATATATATATATATATATATATATATATATATATATATATATATATATATATATATATATATATATATATATATATATATATATATATATATATATATATAAATCTTTTATTTCTCTTCACAATATATAACTGTAGTTCTATCTTTCTCTTTTGTTTAACAACAAAATAATCAATTATGGCTTTATACTTACTCAAATCATAATCATTTATTTATAATTTATATGGGAAAATGAGAAACTTCTTCTCGTTGTATTGGATATTTACATATATCTACAACCAAAAACAAGAATAATGTGTTTAAAATAAGTTGAATGCTATCCTGACATATGAAATACATCATTTTGATCCAAGGAAAAATAATTTTGACGAAAAAATAATAAATCTTACTTTGATTTTATATAACTTTTTATTTTTCTTAAATAACTCTTTAAGAATATGACTTGTCATTTTTGTTAAAAAAATTATGTTAATATTTGGCGCCCTAAGCATCACTGCACCGACATTGCTCCAAGTGACTAACTTTCCATCACCGTCGGCGTCGAGGACTTCACCATTTTTCACCCATGGCATCTTTAATGGTGAATTCGTAGAACATTGCAACTAATAACCAGTTTGTTTTGTTACTGTGATATTCACTGTGACAATATTCAGGGTCGATTTCTTAAATCGTTAAGACTAATTATGTTATTGTTTGTAGTAGTCGATTCTTAGCATGCACCACATGTTATGTTTCTCTATTGTTATTTATTAGTAGTTTTTTTGTTGATATTTTTCTTTATTTCATTCACTTTCTACTTTTAGGGTTTATCTTCAGAAATTTTGAAATTTATCTCCGACAATTTTAAAATTTATTATGCTGATTTTGTTTTGGTTAATTATGGTTCAGATTCTATTTAATTAAAATTTCATCGTAAACAACAATATTTATTAAAAAAAGCGGAATCAAATAAAAATTTATGTACTAATTTTCCTTATACTGTACCAATAATATTGAACGAGAATATAAAGCTTTACAAACCCTAAGTTTACTACTTTAGATTGTATGTGTTCGAGTGAAAATGGAATACTAACAAATGTTGGTATTAATCCAAAGTCATTTATCAACAAAACTAAGGAATGATATTGTTATCTTTTGGTTTCATGTGCCTGCTTTAATTTAACTAGCGTTTGTTTTTTATTATGACTTGGATTGACTTGAAATAATGATCACTCTAGGTAGTTTTATAATTGAATCAATTCGCTAGACAGTGGATAAATGGTGTATTATTTAGTGATCCTTTTGAAATAATTTACTCCAAATTACTCTCTAAATATTTGGAGGATATAATTTTTTCTAAGGACTTTAATGCTACCGTATACGATCTAAAATATTTCTAAACCACTTTGTCATTTGAATTTCTCTTTACAAATCATTTATTCAAATTGATAATCTTTAAAATCTTAATTATACAACATTTTTCTCATTTCAAAAAGGTTTTTTTTTACTTTAAACTAACTTGCACCCGACATAAATTTGCACGAATGAACAATTTTGACAACATAACTTCAATTTATTTCATGTATTAATATTAAATACATAATTATGTCCTCAACAATGTAATACCAAATTACTTACTATATTTTTTATTTTTTATTTTTTTAATTAGAACCAATTTAGTTACATAACTAATACTTTTAATTCGCACAACTTAATTTTGAATATATATATGAAAAATCATAAAACTTGTCTTTGATATAGTTTAAATTAAATACCTTATCGTTATTGATACACTCTTTATAAACATATCCACTAAAATCTTGAGAATAAAAATACCATCATATTCACTTAAATTCATCTATATTCTATAGCATTTTCACGTAGTCGGACCTAATGAAGTTTGAATAAAAATTTAAAGACAGTATTTTTGATCTTTGAGACAAGCCGCTGTATTTGTTTTGCTTCATTCTTTTCCCTTTATTTTTTGACATTTCTATTTTTTTATATTATTGTCCGTATTTTTAATCTTATATCTAAAACAAAAATTAGACCCGCATGGACATTTGTCCAACCTAATCGAACCATAAAATCATTGCTAGTTTTCACAATGATGTCACTAGTTCAACCTTATTTGTTCTATTGTTTCATAAATAAAATAAACGAATCATTATATACTTTTTTAAACAATAAAAAAAAATCTTCAAAATTTGTTTCTATATAACACGCACTCCACAAAATTCTAACTCATCTTTACTTTCACTTATATATATATATATATATATATATATATATATATATATATATATATATATATATATATATATATATATATATATATATATATATATATATATATATATATATATATATATATATATATATATATATATATATATATATATATATATATATATATATATATATATATATATATATATATATATATATATATATATATATATATATATATATATATATATATATATATATATATATATATATATATATATATATATATAAAAATCTTTTATTTCTCTTCACAATATATAACTGTAGTTCTATCTTTCTCTTTTGTTTAACAACAAAATAATCAATTATGGCTTTATACTTACTCAAATCATAATCATTTATTTATAATTTATATGGGAAAATGAGAAACTTCTTCTCGTTGTATTGGATATTTACATATATCTACAACCAAAAACAAGAATAATGTGTTTAAAATAAGTTGAATGCTATCCTGACATATGAAATACATCATTTTGATCCAAGGAAAAATAATTTTGACGACAAAATAATAAATCTTACTTTGATTTTATATAACTTTTTATTTTTCTTAAATAACTCTTTAAGAATATGACTTGTCATTTTTGTTAAAAAAATTATATTAATATTTGGCGCCCTAAGCATCACTGCACCGACATTGCTCCAGGTGACTAACTTTCCATCACCGCCAGCGTCGAGGACTTCACCATTTTTCACCCATGGCATCTTTAATGGTGAATTCGTAGAACATTGCAACTAATAACCAGTTTGTTTTGTTACTGTGATATTCACTGTGACAATATTCGGGGTCGATTTCTTAAATTGTTAAGACTAATTATGTTATTGTTTGTAGTAGTCGATTCTTAGAATGCACCACATGTTATGTTTCTCTATTGTTATTTATTAGTAGTTTTTTTGTTGATATTTTTCTTTATTTCATTCACTTTCTACTTTTAGGGTTTATCTTCAGAAATTTTGAAATTTATCTCCGACAATTTTAAAATTTATTATGCTGATTTTGTTTTGGTTAATTATGGTTCAGATTCTATTTAATTAAAATTTCATCGTAAACAACAATATTTATTAAAAAAAGTGGAATCAAATAAAAATTTATGTACTAATTTTCCTTATACTGTACCAATAATATTGAACGGGAATATAAAGCTTTACAAGCCCTAAGTTTACTACTTTAGATTGTATGTGTTCGAGTGAAAATGGAATACTAACAAATGTTGGTATTAATCCAAAGTCATTTATCAACAAAACTAAGGAATGATATTGTTATCTTTTGGTTTCACGTGCCTGCTTTAATTTAACTAGCGTTTGATTTTTATTATGACTTGGATTGACTTGAAATAATGATCACGCTAGGTAGTTTTATAATTGAATCAATTCGCTAGACAGTGGATAAATGGTGTATTATTTAGTGATCCTTTTGAAATAATTTACTCCAAATTACTCTCTAAATATTTGGAGGATATAATTTTTTCTAAAGACTTTAATGCTACCGTATACGATCTAAAATATTTCTAAACCACTTTGTCATTTGAATTTCTCTTTACAAATCATTTATTCAAATTGATAATCTTTAAAATCTTAATTATACAACATTTTTCTCATTTCAAAAAGGTTTTTTTTTACTTTAAACTAACTTGCACCCGACATAAATTTGCACGAATGAACAATTTTGACAACATAACTTCAATTTATTTCATGTATTAATATTAAATACATAATTATGTCCTCAACAATGTAATACCAAATTACTTACTATATTTTTTATTTTTTATTTTTTTAATTAGAACCAATTTAGTTACATAACTAATACTTTTAATTCGCACAACTTAATTTTGAATATATATATGAAAAATCATAAAACTTGTCTTTGATATAGTTTAAATTAAATACCTTATCGTTATTGATACACTCTTTATAAACATATCCACTAAAATCTTGGGAATAAAAATACCATCATATTCACTTAAACCCATCTATATTCTATAGCATTTTCACGTAGTCGGACCTAATGAAGTTTGAATAAAAATTTAAAGACATTATTTTTGATCTTTGAGACAAGTTGCTTTATTTGTTTTGCTTCATTCTTTTCCCTTTATTTTTTGACATTTCTATTTTTTTATATTATTGTCCGTATTTTTAATCTTATATCTAAAACAAAAATTAGACCCGCATGGACATTTGTCCAACCTAATCGAACCATAAAATCATTGCTAGTTTTCACAATGATGTCACTAGTTCAACCTTATTTGTTCTATTGTTTCATAAATAAAATAAACAAATCATTATATACTTTTTTAAACAATAAATAAAATCTTCAAAATTTGTTTCTGTATAACACGCACTCCACAAAATTCTAACTCATCTTTACTTTCACTTATATATATATATATATATATATATATATATATATATATATATATATATATATATATATATATATATATATATATATATATATATATATATATATATATATATATATATATATACATATATATATATATATATATATATATATATATATATATATAAAAATCTTTTATTTCTCTTCACAATTTATAACTGTAGTTCTATCTTTCTCTTTTGTTTAACAACACAATAATCAATTATGGCTTTATACTTACTCAAATCATAATCATTTATTTATAATTTATATGGGAAAATGAGAAACTTCTTCTCGTTGTATTGGATATTTACATATATCTAAAACCAAAAACAAGAATAATGTGTTTAAAATAAGTTGAATGCTATCCTGACATATGAAATACATCATTTTGATCCAAGGAAAAATAATTTTGACGACAAAATAATAAATCTTACTTTGATTTTATATAACTTTTTATTTTTCTTAAATAACTCTTTAAGAATATGACTTGTCATTTTTGTTAAAAAAATTATATTAATATTTGGCGCCCTAAGCATCACTGCACCGACATTGCTCCAGGTGACTAACTTTCCATCACCGCCGGCGTCGAGGACTTCACCATTTTTCACCCATGGCATCTTTAATGGTGAATTCGTAGAACATTGCAACTAATAACCAGTTTGTTTTGTTACTGTGATATTCACTGTGACAATATTCGGGGTCGATTTCTTAAATCGTTAAGACTAATTATGTTATTGTTTGTAGTAGTCGATTCTTAGCATGCACCACATATTATGTTTCTCTATTGTTATTTATTAGTAGTTTTTTTGTTGATATTTTTCTTTATTTCATTCACTTTCTACTTTTAGGGTTTATCTTCAGAAATTTTGAAATTTATCTCCGACAATTTTAAAATTTATTATGCTGATTTTGTTTTGGTTAATTATGGTTCAGATTCTATTTAATTAAAATTTCATCGTAAACAACAATATTTATTAAAAAAAGTGGAATCAAATAAAAATTTATGTACTAATTTTCCTTATACTGTACCAATAATATTGAACGAGAATATAAAGCTTTACAAACCCTAAGTTTACTACTTTTTAGATTGTATGTGTTGCGGTGGAAATAGGATCACAAACTATTAATGAGTTTGAATCGCAATTCAATTCACAACCGCTCATTGATTTATCCGAAGGAAAAGGTCAAAAGAGGGAAAACCTATTTTTGCATCGTAAACACAATGCGGGGAAAGATCTAGGGTTCGGGGGTTGGTTAAATTTAGGGAAGGTATTAGCACCCTAAACTTCTGTAGTACTCTACAGGAACCTTTTGTTCAAATGTTTACTATTTGCTTTATTTATTTGCTTAAGGTATATGTACAAAGGGATTACAAGTGAGAAAAGAGACCTAAGGGGGTTAATTCTAAGTTTACTCGGCAAGACATCGCATCTTGTGCCTACGTATCCTTACGGGAGTGGAATCAGAGTAATCGTAGTTCCCCTCAAAAGGGAGGTTAGAGACTTCTTGACAGTGGTCAAGGTCTCAATGGGAATAAACGCATCTTAAGGACATGTTTACGTGGAGTGTAGAAACTCCAAATCTCTACGTTGAATTGTTAAGTTGTAATTAGGGTTAAATTAGGTTAGGTTAGAGATTCCACGGCGGGAAACCCTAAAATGAGCGCGGCGGCTCTTTGACCTAATGCTAGGGGTAAAATTGGAATCTTGCCTGCGGCGAGGCATTTGTGAAAATTAGGGTTTGTGAGGTTGTAAGGGTTTGGAGTTGAGGACTATTGACACGGCGGTCAAATGCTAGACCTAATTCCTTCGGATGTGTGTAGTGTGACTGGAATATTGATAAATGCATGAGGTGATTGAGTTATGCAAACAGGAAATAAGACAGGAGTTAAAGCCATGCAAACAGAAATTTAAAGGCAGAAATTTAAAGCGCGATTATTAGATTCGCGAGGTTACACATGAGAAGCAGTTACAATATGATAATGAACTTTGGGTGAGAAAATAGGATGACATAAATAATAGTAAACGTAATGAGCTGCAAAATGAACCAACGATGTTAGTGGGCAGAGTTAAGCGTCAATCAAACGCGTTACGAGCCAATGAAGAAAGAAAAAAATGCAAATTGGAGGTTTATTATTATTTTATTTAAAAAATCTTAAATAATTTAATGTTAGCTTGCAAAAAAAAAAGTTTAATTTAAAAATGTTTTACTCTAAAAAAAAAAATTCTATTTTTTCAACATTTTGAAGAAAAGTTTTTCTTATTTTATTTTTTTAAAAAAAAAAGTTTTTTTTTTATTTATTTTTTAATAATAAAACAAAACAAAAAACAATATAACTAAAAATAATAAAAATAAAATGGTTTGGGCCAGGAGTTGGGTGGTCAAGCCCCAACCCGGCCCGTCAGTAACACACAAAGGAGATCAAGGGAGTCCCCAAAGGAAACCCTAGCTTTCAGCGGCCGCTTCCCTCATCTTTTTTGACTCGTCTCTCGCTTTTCTCTGTTCTCCCGGTTGTCCCGCCTCCAATGGCTCTTCACCGTTCGTTTCCCTGGAAAAAAAAAAACTAAATCCATGCGTGATGATGATGCCTTACAGAAATGCTTGATTGGTTGAAGGATTCTGAACCCTTTCGACTTTTCTTTGCGATTCTGTTTCTTGTGATCTTGATGGACGATGATGAGGGTACCGGTCCCTCTGAGTCTCAACCACGCCGTTAGGGTTGCGTTCGTTCTTCTCTTTCTCGTGGCCACCAGTTAGGGTTTGTACGCGATTCGTCCCCCTTCGTATCAGGTTGTATTCTCCTATTTATAACTAACTTCCGGGCCTTGGACTTGCGTTTTTTCTGAGATATGCACTTGATCTGATTTGATTTTGTGTTGATATTATTTGATTTTGATTTTCCTCAGATACTGATTGGATTACGATTGGATGCTGATTGAACTCTGTTTCCCTTTTTAGGGTTTAATCGATCCTTTCTGATCTCCAACTGATATGATTATTCTGATTTGGTTCAAAGATTTTTATCTTCAGAACTTTATGATTGAATGTAATCTGAACTGATTTGTTTGATTGATTCAGGTCAAGTGCAAATGGGGATTCGATTTGATTTGATCATTTGGTTTTTTCAGATTGAGTTCCAATAGGGGCTTTCTGATACGATTGGGATTTCGTTTCTCCTCTTGGAATCCTGATTGAGCTGATAGGATTTCCTGACTCGATTCAATTTTATTAGTCTGAACTGATTTGCTTTGATCTGTTTTGGGATTAATTATCAAGTCAAAATCTCTCTATTTTTCTGATATGGTTTGCTTTTTGATGCAGCTCAGATCCTTTTCCTCTTCTTCTTTCAGAGAGGGTGGATGCTACGACTTTGGTTGAGTCGGGATTGCCGAGGAAGGTATACGGCAATGATGTTTATCTGAGCCCTCGACGCTTGTATTCTTCGATGATGCTGCGATTGCCTTCTGAGGATCTTCGCGTGGGGTTTATCACTTATTCTCTTTGAGTTGTTTTAACTGCTGATGATGCTTGATTCTTGTGTTTCAGGGCTGACACTATGGGCCATTGTGTCCAACTACGAATGCTTAATGCTGCCTTGATACACTTACGCGATTTGGGCGATGATGATTTGAGTTATGGTATTTGGTTAACCGAGCCATGTGCTTGTGTACTTGTTGGGGCAATGATGCTCTCGACTGAGCCCCGTTCTGCGCTATGCTTTGTGCTGCAACTTGGTGTCCATTTTTGTGACTTGCCATCCGTATCGGGTGAAGCTTAACTGACAACCTTTTGGTATGCTTTATGCAGCTTGATGCAGTTTTGCTTGGATACTTTATTCTTCTTGCTCTATTTGAACATGCTGTTACCTTTTTTCCTTTGGATCCTGTTGAATACTTTTCTGTCATGACAGATTTGTAGAACCTTTTCTTATGTCTTCTTGCGCATAAATCTGCCTTCTGATGCATTGTTTTGATGCAGTTCAGTCTGCGTCTGGTGTTCTGTTTGCAATTTTGGCTTGCATTTCAATTCTCTGTTTGGACTTGGTTTTCATAACCTCACCTACTGGTTCAGGATTAATACTGCTCATGAATTGTTTATGTTTTGGGTTCCAAATTCTGAATCTGATATTGATGCGTTTGTGGCTTTTCAGGTGTTGGAAATTTCGGAACCAAAATGACTCAGACCATGCCGGCATCCGGGTCTGAGTTCAATGTTGCCTTATTCTCGTATTAGTTTGGAAATCCAATCACGACAAAACGAAATCAATCCCGCTTCTTTTATTACTTCTGTCTCTCGGATGTCCCGCAACGATTAAGAACAGGTGTTACCTGATCTGACGCCTACGGCGCGGATCGGTAACGGGGGTAGGACGCAGCTTCGGTTGTGCCACTCCCGACACTCGATGATGACGATGTTCTGAGAGTGTCAAAACAACTTCTAACCTTTTTGTCCATATTGTTTGTTTTGCTTTGATGTGCAGGCTAGTCGAGATTTGCGGCGAAGCTTAAAGACAGCATGAAGACCCTTAGGAACTTTTAGGATTTAGGATAGATACTGATTGTGAATGAAAACTCTTGTAAACCAAATTCAAATTCATTTATCAATTTGTAAACTATAAATATTTATGAAATGAAATTCAACAAATATTCATATTTATTTTCTCAATTGTAAATTCAAAGTATCCCTGAATAATAATTCAGAATCATTTAAATTCCTTCTTGAGTTGTAACTTATAAGTACTTATGAACACAAAGTTCAAAACTTACTTCTCCTTTGCCTTTTATAAATGATATCCCGCCATCCAAACAAATTCAAATTAAAATCTCGTTGATCACATCACTTCTCAAAGTAACCTTAACAGTATCCACTTCCTTTCCAACCCAACTTTATAAAAGGAAACAAAACTGTTTGGAAACGTTTCAGAATCAAACAAAGCACGGCCCCGAGTCCAATCATATTTCTGACAAAACATACTGGCACCTTGACCCAAATGGCAAATAAATGCCTCAGAACGTAATAACAGCCCGTTTTCAAGAAATTAGCAGAAGTTGTGTAAAATGACCAAAATACCCCTGGAACAAAATCTGCAAAACAAAAACCTCCATAACTGGTTAGCGGTTAGCAATGTACATATGAGATGATATGCGAAATGACTGGCTAAATATAAGGGTAAAATTTGGGGTATTACAGTTGCCCCTATTTAAATAGCTACACCGGACGATTTGAGTGACAGAGACTCGAGGAATCGTGGTGGAGAGATTTAAATATAGATAACCGAAAATTTTGCCCTTATATGCGACGATATGCAATGCTATGGACAAAACGGGAACAGCTTAATGCAGATGATGCCATGAATATGATATGATGCGTATGCTGGAATAATGAATGCGAAAATGCTGACGAACATGACGACACCGGGGCAGACGTCACGAGAAGAACTCACTGGGGAAAATGACGCGCTGAGACACAATACAACACTGGGGAAATCTAAAAATGATAGTCAACTGGTGCGAATGACCAATTGTCACTTTTAGAAGAGGAACGAGATTCTCTAATGGAGATGGTACCTATGAGACGGCCTCCACTGGGGAATCTAAAAATAAAACTGGATCACGTACGATTGTAAGATCGATTACAGAATGCTGGAGCATTGAGCAAAGAATAACATCCAAGCTTCTATAAACTATCCCTCGTGACAGGATCGAATGGACTTTTCGGAAATCCGTAACAAATATACAGGGTAAAGACCGGCTGTATGCCAAAATAAATGGACTTTAGGAATAAGGTTCTTAAATGGAGAGGACACTTATGAGATGACCTCCATTTGGGAATGTTTAATAACAAAACTGGATCTACACGGCTTGCAAGATCGATTACAGACTGCTGGAGCATTGAGCAAAGAATAACATCCAAGCTTCTATAAACTATCCCTCGTGACAGGATCGAACGGACTTTTCGGAAATCCGTAGCAAATATACAGGGTGAAAACCGGCTGTATGCCAAAATAAATGGGCTTTGGTGGGAAATGCCCTGATAAGCTTCTCGAGGGAGAACTGTCACTTATCGTTGGAAGGGACTTACATGCCAAAACAGATAAGCACTCAAATAATGAGGCTGCTGCTTATAAATCTTCTCGTATTTTAAGGTCGGCGCCTGGAATACGATTCTGATTTTTCTCTTACTGAAGGATAAATAAACTGCTTCAAGATCGTGCTCTCATGAAACGGGTAAACTGAACTTCTTCATACTTCAGAATCGTGCTCTCCTGAATATGAAACTGGATGACTGAATATACTCATACTTCAGAATTGTGCTCTCCTGAATATGAAACTGGATGACTGAATATACTCATATTTCAGAATCGTGCTCTCCTGAATATGAAACTGGATGACTGAATATACTCATATTTCAGAATCGTGCTCTCCTGAATATGAAACTGGATGACTGAATATACTCATATTTCAGAATCGCGCTCTCCTGAATATGAAACTGAATGACTGAAATTACTCATACTTCAGAATCGTGCTCTCCTGAATATGATTTGGTTCAAACCTCTCTATACTTCAAGACGACAGGTAAATGGAAGCCCAACTGCTCCAGGGAGATGGCCATTTGCTGCGAGTCATAACGAAGATCGGATTTGGCTTCTCAGGCGAGAAATGTCGCATACTGATGCTGTAAGATGTAAAGTGTTGTAAAGTGTTGTAACATGTAGGATTGTAAAGTGTTGTACTGGTAGCTTCTCCAGGCGTGAACTGGCGTGTATCTGTAAATGATTGTAGTTGATTTTCTTGAAAGATAGTGCAAAATAAATGCACGTCCGGGTACAGTGATAAACTTCTCGGGCGAAAACAGTCGCGTATCTGTCATGGTATGGTGAAAATCTTTAGATGGTGCAAAATAAATGCACGTCCGGTTGGGCTCGACGACCGACAAGACTGAGATTCAATCTAGGATCGAGCTAGAAAGAAGACTGGTAATCAAGACTCCATCGAGGGAATGATCTCGAAGGGTAAATATCTTATCTTGGCGAAGAAAGATAGCTGAAGTAACCGTCATCCACGAGGATCGAGCTCTGTGGGGAAACTGGAAACAAGTAAGTATTTCATGCTTATGGCTGACAATCTATTTGGAGAGAATGGACGAACCCAGTTACTCGGCGGTAACAACCAATGATGGTGAAACACAATGAACCTGTGAATGCTAATGCATATGTTAATGCGAATGTATGTTAATGTTTATGTATGTAAATATGCAGGATGTTATAAAATGAGTATGTAATGAATATGTAATGAATATGTAATGAATATGTAATGAATATGTAATGAATATGTAATGAATATGTAATGAATATGTAATGAAATAGGCATGTGATGCTTATGCCCTTGCGTATGCTGACGAAACAGACCAGAGACAGGACGAGAGATGAAATAAACATCTCGACGGGGATACTCTACATTCTCTGCAACCAATACGTCAGTCATGGGTAAGAAAGGTCAATGGTAGATCCAAATCTGGTTTTAAAGTTCTGAATTCTCAGGGGAGAAAGTAAATCTGCTTGGGTGCCCAGTATCACGTCTTCACATGGGGAGAAGAAAACCTGAGGGACACTTTCGAGTTACCCAAGAAAAAGTTGTCAGCTTATAGTCTCTCTGGGGACTGTCACTGGGAGCATGTCGGTGAAATCTTTGATGTCTTAGGGACCACCGGCTCCATCCAAAGTATTGTCAGCTTAAAGTCTCGCTGGGGACTATGATGAGGCAATAGTTTAAGAGCCTGTTGCAACACTGAGATTTATTGGGGAATGAAGGCCGCTGCGAGTAAAATCCATCGGGTGCATGAAAAAAATTGTGAAGCCACATAGTTTTGATCTTGAAGGACCTTATAGTAGTCGCCATTTGTTTCTTTAAAAAACACGGTGCCCCAGGATACTTGCGTTGTGAGGTATGGTCATCCCAAGAGAATTTTATAGAGAACACGGAGTCTGGTTGCCCCACTGTTTTCAAACTCTTTGAGAGATTTGTCAGGTCTTGACGTAATTGGCACAAGTTAATCGTGTCACGATGAGGTCTTTGAGAAATAACTCTTAAGAACGTCGGCCTCGCGTTGGTAAGCGAATTGGGAAACTGCCTGCCCCTGTTTAGCAGGATCTTCCAGTTCCAAGGGTTATGTCCATATATAAATCTCTAAGATATCAAGCAAAGTCGTCCTGCCTGAAATGCCTATCCTGAGCTTGTCAATGTACACATATATTTGTCTTGAATTTTTGTTTTGGAAAAAAAGATATCGCAACAACTTGTGACTGAAATCACTAGTCCGGATATAAGTTTTAATTATAATGCCAACATGAATTTTTTCTGAGCATAGCTCGTAGGAGTCAGGAAACGTGATCTTGTCGAGTATGCTTTCAACCGAAGTCCTACTTCAATTAGGTCTTTTAAAGGTTGTATCGTGGCTCGGTTCACGGTTTAAGAAACAAAAGGATAAAGGCTCAGAGTTATATTTGTACCCACCCCTTCTTCGTGATGTTCTCCAGTCCTAATTCAGTTAATCGGATACGAATGCCCATATCTCAAGCGGATTTGCTATGATCGAGAACTTATCAAGGCTTTGGACATGGCAGTCACTCACCTATTTCTAATGGCGATTGGTCACACGATTTTGTTCTTTATAAGGATTCAAAAAACTAATGGTTTATTGCTCTTATTCCCTAACTTTTGCCTGGACAGCGTCTATTGATTTGACTTTGGAGTCCAGCGGGATGCCCCAGTTTTGCCTAAGTCTCCTTCGTAGGTTTTGACTTAGCGGGCTTTTATTTTTTTGAATATTTTTTTTATGCACAAGTCGGGTAAATCTTTTGAAAGGCTCGTGACTGCCCCACTCCTTAGGTAACCGAGGGATAGCCATTGTATTGGACTTCTTAAGATGCTAAGGATAAATTCTCGAAGGTTTGCTCTTCCTTTTGAGGACCTAAGCGCTCGATCGGCTTAACTGAGACCTACCCTGCCTCAGGTAAGGATGAAGGTTCTTAAAGGAAAGAAAAACTCCTACTTCAAGGCTCAAAGAGGTTAACGAGGGATTATCATCCTTATATCTCCAGTGTATGGGATTTGAAACAATGCCTTACATCATCAGCGGGTTTCAATCGAAAGCATACGACAAGAAATCTGCCGTTTTAGGTTCGTCATCCTCCCCCCAATTCTCCATCAGAACAAGAGATTGGGTAAAGTTGGCATTATGATTTATGAAAACGTTTTTTTTTGAATGAGTGAAACGAATGGATTTATTCAGGACAAATATATGCGTTGCATTAATTAATCAAAGATAAACAAGCTCGTACATGCTAAATATGCTTAATCAAAGAGAAATACATATAAATAAACAAATGAACTGTCGGAAAAATCCTTCTAAATGTTTATGAAATCTTGCACTCAAGAGTAACAGTTTCCTTTGGCGGAGCCTCAAGGGAAAGGACGTCTGGTTTACGATCACTGTGAGTCGTCATGGCTTGCCCCAATTATGCTGGTCACATCTTCGACAGTTTTCAGTCTTTGCTTCAAAATAACTTTCCCAGATTCTTTGTTGATCCCGGTCATATCATCCTGAGGATTACTGAAATGAAGCGGGCTAGGCCTTTGAATAATTACTGGATTCGACTGATTTGCCACAGGAGTAGCATGCTTTGCAGAATTCGAACTTGACAAGTGAGGAACCCTGGGAGGAGTCTCGGTCTTCAGCTGAGCATCGCTAAAAGACAACTTCTTCGTTTCTAGCAAATCTCTGACAACTTTCTTAAGAGCATAGCAATTCTCTAGATCATGGCCGGGCGCACCCTCATGAAATAAACAATGAGCGGTAGCGTTGTAACTTGCAGGTAATGGATTAGGTGGAGGACCCAAAGCACGGGTGGTAATCAGACCTTGTTGTACCAAATGGGGGTATAACTCAGTGAAAGTCATCGGAATTGGAGGACAAGGCTTATACTGACTCTTACGGGGATAAGGAACCTGACCCTGTGATTGCTGGTGAACAGGAGCGTTGGGCACTCGTTGACTGTTGACAAGAACTTGCATAGGCGAATAACCGGAAGGTTGTTGATAAACTGGTGCCTGATATACCGGAGCTGACCGTACAGGCTGGCATGTAGGAAACTGCTGATCGAAAGGAGGTGCAACAGTAGCTACATAGGGTTGTTGAACATATAGAAACGGATAACCTTGAACATAACTCTGCTGATATTGTAAAGGTTGAGGAGTAGCCTTTTTGCGGTTCCTTGAACGTGTAGGTCCTTTACCAGGGTCGGAGTTAGGAGTTTTGCACTTTGGAGGGGTAGCTCGTCGAACTGGTTGAGCACTGGGAGGCACCAAACCGGATTGAAGACCGTGAGGAGGTACAATCTTGACAGTAACAGCTGGTTGAGGTTCCATAACAGTATTAGCAGTCTCAGAAACAACAGTAGACTGAGCATCCACCTTCACACTAAGAGCTCGTAACATCTCCAAAATCTGCTCTACACTTCCTCGAAGATCTTCGAGTTCATGGCTGACACGGTTGATCTCTTGGTTTTGATCCTTCATCCTTTTGAAGGGTCGTATTGATGCAGAGAACTCAGGGTGACAAAACTGGAGGGTAAGAGAACCAAGTGTGAGAGATTGGGAGACACATGCAATGCAAAAATATGATGCTAAAATGTGAAATGCAAATGAAGATTTCATGGAATTCAAATATTTACGAATATTGCGGAGTACCAAAGAAACTCTTAATTCATTGAAGACAAATTACAAATAATATTCTTGCAACCGAAACAGCTAAGTAAAAACCTAGAAAGTCCTAGAGAAGCATCTTCCACAACTTCAGTGAGCAGACGGAGATCCGGAGGAAAATAAATATTCGTAGAGCCTTCTCTTCTTGTAGGATTGTATCTCATCATCCTTTGACTGAATTTGCTTTTGAAGTTTTTCGTACTCGCTGACCATCACATGGTATTTGTTTTTCCATGATTCTGTTTCGAGCTGTGATTTCTTCAAAGTAATCTTCAAAGTCTCGGCTTCAGTCATGAAATACTGGACAGGTTCCTCTCTTTGAGGTACAAGATCTTGGCGAGAGTAGGGCATCTTCAACTCAATAGCTCTTCTTCGGACCCATTGAAGGTATGGTTCCATGGACACACAATTAGGTCTTCCCAAACTTTCTTTGTCCTTCCTATGCAGATGATTCCAAGAGGATAGAATCTGATCTAGAAGCTTTTTGTCGTCTTTGAAAAAGATTTTCTCCACATGAATACCTTTAGGCGGTTCCTTCAAGGGGTATCCCAACTGTCGGCGAGCTAAGGCTGGATTGTAGCTAATTCCTCCATTGAAACTGAGCAAAGGCACATTGTTGAAACTTCCACAACTATCAATGATCGATATCCCATCGTACATGCGATTATACCAATCGATGTCAGAGTGAGTTAGAGCCATAACTTTTTGCGACCAACGTTCTTGATTAGCTTTCCAAAACGGACCGGACTTGGGTAAGTGAGAAATAAACCACTTGTATAGTAATGGCACACAACATGTAATCATTCCTCCACCATGAAAGTTCCGGAGATGTACTGAATGATAAGTATTGCCCAATAGTGTTGGAACTGGATTTCTTCTCATGAAGGTCTTGATTGCATTAAGGTCCACAAACCCCTCAAAACTAGGAAAAAGCAGCAACCCATAAATGAGCAAAGCAAATATTGTCTCAAAGGCAAACATGTCTTTATGATCGGCATAAAATTGGGCTTTCTTAATTAGGAAGTCCCTGGGAAAACCGGTGGTCCCCCCTTTGGTGATCATATTGTTTTTGACATCGGATATTCTTAGACAAATGGCTTCAGCAATATCTCGTTCTTTAGGGTCTTCCTCTAAGAAAGGGAATGGAGACTTATCCAAGATAGGTAATCCCACCAACTGAGAGTACTCTTCTAAGGTAGGTAAAAGCTGATAATCTGGAAAGGTGAAGCAGTGATAATCTGGATCATAAAACTGTAGCAAAGTCGCAAGAAGTCCTTCGTTTACTTGAACCTTCAACAAAGACAATAGCCTTCCATATCTGTTTTGGAACTCTTCTTGATCTTGAACCAAATCTCTTAGCTTCTCTAGGACTTCCAGATTAAAACCCTTAAAAGTAAATTTCAAAGTATGCTTCCTAGAGTGATCCATGGTATCCTGTAATGTTCATAAATAGAGTTTGAATTCCATGAAATCTTAATGCAATATGATGTTTTATGGATGCAATGCATGAAAACACATAAAATCCTAGGTTAAAAGTACGTGGGCGGAGTCAAGGTCTACCCATCCCAAAAGGAGTGTACTATAGGTTAGTTGTACCTGCAGAACAAGGTTCTAAAAAGTGCCCAAAGTCATCAGCCCATCTTTCGGATATTATCAACCTTCCGACTGACTCAGGGATTAATAATATTCTCAAGAGAACCTCTTCTGAGTGTAGTATCGCGTAGCAACCGTTGCAGGACTACTCCCACATAGTTCCCGCACTACGTCCTAAATAAGGCCAAGGTGGTGTTAAGGTACTACGGTCCTCAATATCACAGACTCCAATCGACCATGGAAAAAGTTTTCGCGATTACTCGTTCAACCGAACCATTTTCGAAAAGGTCTCAACTGAGCGGTGATTCTCGAATCAGCTTGGTCGGGATTCACTCCCTATAAGCCTCATCGAATATATCACCATCCTATAATAATGTCACTAGTCCGGGCGTAGGACTTATCTCACAGCACAAGGAACAGTCCCACCATCAAAGCACAAATATATACATGCAAATGAATAATAACACAGATGGTAATAAATATGAACAAATTAGGGATAACCCTCAAAAGTTTAGCAATTCCCCAGTGAAGTCGCCATTTTCTGTTGCGGTGGAAATAGGATCACAAACTATTAATGAGTTTGAATCGCAATTCAATTCACAACCGCTCTTTGATTTATCCGAAGGAAAAGGTCAAAAGAGGGAAAACCTATTTTTGCATCGTAAACACAATGCGGGGAAAGATCTAGGGTTCGGGGGTTGGTTAAATTTAGGGAAGGTATTAGCACCCTAAACTTCTGTAGTACTCTACAGGAACCTTTTGTTCAAATGTTTACTATTTGCTTTATTTATTTGCTTAAGGTATATGTACAAAGGGATTACAAGTGAGAAAAGAGACCTAAGGGGGTTAATTCTAAGTTTACTCGGCAAGACATCGCATCTTGTGCCTACGTATCCTTACGGGAGTGGAATCAGAGTAATCGTAGTTCCCCTCAAAAGGGAGGTTAGAGACTTCTTGACAGTGGTCAAGGTCTCAATGGGAATAAACGCATCTTAAGGACATGTTTACGTGGAGTGTAGAAACTCCAAATCTCTACGTTGAATTGTTAAGTTGTAATTAGGGTTAAATTAGGTTAGGTTAGAGATTCCACGGCGGGAAACCCTAAAATGAGCGCGGCGGCTCTTTGACCTAATGCTAGGGGTAAAATTGGAATCTTGCCTGCGGCGAGGCATTTGTGAAAATTAGGGTTTGTGAGGTTGTAAGGGTTTGGAGTTGAGGACTATTGACACGGCGGTCAAATGCTAGACCTAATTCCTTCGGATGTGTGTAGTGTGACTGGAATATTGATAAATGCATGAGGTGATTGAGTTATGCAAACAGGAAATAAGACAGGAGTTAAAGCCATGCAAACAGAAATTTAAAGGCAGAAATTTAAAGCGCGATTATTAGATTCGCGAGGTTACACATGAGAAGCAGTTACAATATGATAATGAACTTTGGGTGAGAAAATAGGATGACATAAATAATAGTAAACGTAATGAGCTGCAAAATGAACCAACGATGTTAGTGGGCAGAGTTAAGCGTCAATCAAACGCGTTACGAGCCAATGAAGAAAGAAAAAAATGCAAATTGGAGGTTTATTATTATTTTATTTAAAAAATCTTAAATAATTTAATGTTAGCTTGCAAAAAAAAAAGTTTAATTTAAAAATGTTTTACTCTAAAAAAAAAAAAATTCTATTTTTTCAACATTTTGAAGAAAAGTTTTTCTTATTTTATTTTTTTTAAAAAAAAAAGTTTTTTTTTTATTTATTTTTTAATAATAAAACAAAACAAAAAACAATATAACTAAAAATAATAAAAATAAAATGGTTTGGGCCAGGAGTTGGGTGGTCAAGCCCCAACCCGGCCCGTCAGTAACACACAAAGGAGATCAAGGGAGTCCCCAAAGGAAACCCTAGCTTTCAGCGGCCGCTTCCCTCATCTTTTTTGACTCGTCTCTCGCTTTTCTCTGTTCTCCCGGTTGTCCCGCCTCCAATGGCTCTTCACCGTTCGTTTCCCTGAAAAAAAACAAAACTAAATCCATGCGTGATGATGATGCCTTACAGAAATGCTTGATTGGTTGAAGGATTCTGAACCCTTTCGACTTTTCTTTGCGATTCTGTTTCTTGTGATCTTGATGGACGATGATGAGGGTACCGGTCCCTCTGAGTCTCAACCACGCCGTTAGGGTTGCGTTCGTTCTTCTCTTTCTCGTGGCCACCAGTTAGGGTTTGTACGCGATTCGTCCCCCTTCGTATCAGGTTGTATTCTCCTATTTATAACTAACTTCCGGGCCTTGGACTTGCGTTTTTTCTGAGATATGCACTTGATCTGATTTGATTTTGTGTTGATATTATTTGATTTTGATTTTCCTCAGATACTGATTGGATTACGATTGGATGCTGATTGAACTCTGTTTCCCTTTTTAGGGTTTAATCGATCCTTTCTGATCTCCAACTGATATGATTATTCTGATTTGGTTCAAAGATTTCTATCTTCAGAACTTTATGATTGAATGTAATCTGAACTGATTTGTTTGATTGATTCAGGTCAAGTGCAAATGGGGATTCGATTTGATTTGATCATTTGGTTTTTTCAGATTGAGTTCCAATAGGGGCTTTCTGATACGATTGGGATTTCGTTTCTCCTCTTGGAATCCTGATTGAGCTGATAGGATTTCCTGACTCGATTCAATTTTATTAGTCTGAACTGATTTGCTTTGATCTGTTTTGGGATTAATTATCAAGTCAAAATCTCTCTATTTTTCTGATATGGTTTGCTTTTTGATGCAGCTCAGATCCTTTTCCTCTTCTTCTTTCAGAGAGGGTGGATGCTACGACTTTGGTTGAGTCGGGATTGCCGAGGAAGGTATACGGCAATGATGTTTATCTGAGCCCTCGACGCTTATATTCTTCGATGATGCTGCGATTGCCTTCTGAGGATCTTCGCGTGGGGTTTATCACTTATTCTCTTTGAGTTGTTTTAACTGCTGATGATGCTTGATTCTTGTGTTTCAGGGCTGACACTATGGGCCATTGTGTCCAACTACGAATGCTTAATGCTGCCTTGATACACTTACGCGATTTGGGCGATGATGATTTGAGTTATGGTATTTGGTTAACCGAGCCATGTGCTTGTGTACTTGTTGGGGCAATGATGCTCTCGACTGAGCCCCGTTCTGCGCTATGCTTTGTGCTGCAACTTGGTGTCCATTTTTGTGACTTGCCATCCGTATCGGGTGAAGCTTAACTGACAACCTTTTGGTATGCTTTATGCAGCTTGATGCAGTTTTGCTTGGATACTTTATTCTTCTTGCTCTATTTGAACATGCTGTTACCTTTTTTCCTTTGGATCCTGTTGAATACTTTTCTGTCATGACAGATTTGTAGAACCTTTTCTTATGTCTTCTTGCGCATAAATCTGCCTTCTGATGCATTGTTTTGATGCAGTTCAGTCTGCGTCTGGTGTTCTGTTTGCAATTTTGGCTTGCATTTCAATTCTCTGTTTGGACTTGGTTTTCATAACCTCACCTACTGGTTCAGGATTAATACTGCTCATGAATTGTTTATGTTTTGGGTTCCAAATTCTGAATCTGATATTGATGCGTTTGTGGCTTTTCAGGTGTTGGAAATTTCGGAACCAAAATGACTCAGACCATGCCGGCATCCGGGTCTGAGTTCAATGTTGCCTTATTCTCGTATTAGTTTGGAAATCCAATCACGGCAAAACGAAATCAATCCCGCTTCTTTTATTACTTCTGTCTCTCGGATGTCCCGCAACGATTAAGAACAGGTGTTACCTGATCTGACGCCTACGGCGCGGATCGGTAACGGGGGTAGGACGCAGCTTCGGTTGTGCCACTCCCGACACTCGATGATGACGATGTTCTGAGAGTGTCAAAACAACTTCTAACCTTTTTGTCCATATTGTTTGTTTTTCTTTGATGTGCAGGCTAGTCGAGATTTGCGGCGAAGCTTAAAGACAGCATGAAGACCCTTAGGAACTTTTAGGATTTAGGATAGATACTGATTGTGAATGAAAACTCTTGTAAACCAAATTCAAATTCATTTATCAATTTGTAAACTATAAATATTTATGAAATGAAATTCAACAAATATTCATATTTATTTTCTCAATTGTAAATTCAAAGTATCCCTGAATAATAATTCAGAATCATTTAAATTCCTTCTTGAGTTGTAACTTATAAGTACTTATGAACACAAAGTTCAAAACTTACTTCTCCTTTGCCTTTTATAAATGATATCCCGCCATCCAAACAAATTCAAATTAAAATCTCGTTGATCACATCACTTCTCAAAGTAACCTTAACAGTATCCACTTCCTTTCCAACCCAACTTTATAAAAGGAAACAAAACTGTTTGGAAACGTTTCAGAATCAAACAAAGCACGGCCCCGAGTCCAATCATATTTCTGACAAAACATACTGGCACCTTGACCCAAATGGCAAATAAATGCCTCAGAACGTAATAACAGCCCGTTTTCAAGAAATTAGCAGAAGTTGTGTAAAATGACCAAAATACCCCTGGAACCAAATCTGCAAAACAAAAACCTCCATAACTGGTTAGCGGTTAGCAATGTACATATGAGATGATATGCGAAATGACTGGCTAAATATAACGGTAAAATTTGGGGTATTACAGTATGTGTTCGAGTGAAAATGGAATACTAACAAATGTTGGTATTAATCCAAAGTCATTTATCAACAAAACTAAGGAATGATATTGTTATCTTTTGGTTTCATGTGCCTGCTTTAATTTAACTAGCGTTTGTTTTTTATTATGACTTGGATTGACTTGAAATAATGATCACGCTAGGTAGTTTTATAATTGAATCAATTCGCTAGATAGTGGATAAATGGTGTATTATTTAGTGATCCTTTTGAAATAATTTACTCCAAATTACTCTCTAAATATTTGGAGGATATAATTTTTTCTAAGGACTTTAATGCTACCGTATACGATCTAAAATATTTCTAAACCATTTTGTCATTTGAATTTCTCTTTACAAATCATTTATTCAAATTGATAATCTTTAAAATCTTAATTATACAACATTTTTCTCATTTCAAAAAGGTTTTTTTTTACTTTAAACTAACTTGCACCCGACATAAATTTACACGAATTAACAATTTTGACAACATAACTTCAATTTATTTCAGGTATTAATATTAAATACATAATTATGTCCTCAACAATGTAATACCAAATTACTTACTATATTTTTTATTTTTTAATTTTTTAATTAGAACCAATTTAGTTACATAACTAATACTTTTAATTCGCACAACTTAATTTTGAATATATGTATGAAAAATCATAAAAGTTGTCTTTGATATAGTTTAAATTAAATACCTTATCGTTATTGATACACTCTTTATAAACATAGCCACTAAAATCTTGGGAATAAAAATACCATCATATTCACTTAAACTCATCTATATTCTATAGCATTTTCACGTAGCCGGACCTAATGAAGTTTGAATAAAAATTTAAAGACAGTATTTTTGATCTTTGAGACAAGCCGCTGTATTTGTTTTGCTTCATTCTTTTCCCTTTATTTTTTGACATTTCTATTTTTTTATATTATTGTCCGTATTTTTAATCTTATATCTAAAACAAAAATTAGACCCGCATGGACATTTGTCCAACCTAATCGAACCATAAAATCATTGCTAGTTTTCACAATGATGTCACTAGTTCAACCTTATTTGTTCTATTGTTTCATAAATAAAATAAATGAATCATTATATACTTTTTTAAACAATAAAAAAAATCTTCAAAATTTGTTTCTAGATAATATATATATATATATAGATATGTATATATATATATATATATAAATCTTTTATTTCTCTTCACAACATATAACTGTAGTTCTATCTTTCTCTTTTGTTTAACAACAAATTAATCAATTATGGCTTTATACTTACTCAAATCATAATCATTTATTTATAATTTATATGGGAAAATGAGAAACTTCTTCCCGTTGTATTGGATATTTACATATATCTACAACCAAAAACAAGAATAATGTGTTTAAAATAAGTTGAATGCTATCCTGACATATGAAATACATCATTTTGATCCAAGGAAAAATAATTTCGACGACAAAATAATAAATCTTACTTTGATTTTATATAACTTTTTTTCTTAAATAACTCTTTAAGAATATGACTTGTCATTTTTGTTAAAAAAATTATATTAATATTTGGCGCCCTAAGCATCACTGCACCGACATTGCTCCAGGTGACTAACTTTCCATCACCGCCAGCGTCGAGGACTTCACCATTTTTCACCCATGGCATCTTTAATGGTGAATTCGTAGAACATTGCAACTAATAACCAGTTTGTTTTGTTACTGTGATATTCACTGTGATAATATTCAGGGTCGATTTCTTAAATCGTTAAGACTAATTATGTTATTGTTTGTAGTAGTCGATTCTTAGCATGCACCACATGTTATGTTTCTCTATTGTTATTTATTAGTAGTTTTTTTGTTGATATTTTTCTTTATTTCATTCACTTTCTACTTTTAGGGTTTATCTTCAGAAATTTTGAAATTTATCTCCGACAATTTTAAAATTTATTATGCTGATTTTGTTTTGGTAAATTATGGTTCAGATTCTATTTAATTAAAATTTCATCGTGAACAACAATATTTATTAAAAAAAGTGGAATCAAATAAAAATTTATGTACTAATTTTCCTTATACTGTACCAATAATATTGAACGAGAATATAAAGCTTTACAAACCCTAAGTTTACTACTTTAGATTGTATGTGTTCGAGTGAAAATGGCATACTAACAAATGTTGGTATTAATCCAAAGTCATTTATCAACAAAACTAAGGAATGATATTGTTATCTTTTGGTTTCATGTGCCTGCTTTAATTTAACTAGCGTTTGTTTTTTATTATGACTTGGATTGACTTGAAATAATGATCACGCTAGGTAGTTTTATAATTGAATCAATTCGCTAGACAGTGGATAAATGGTGTATTATTTAGTGATCCTTTTGAAATAATTTACTCCAAATTACTCTCTAAATATTTGGAGGATATATTTTTTTCTAAGGACTTTAATGCTACCGTATACGATCTAAAATATTTCTAAACCACTTTGTCATTTGAATTTCTCTTTACAAATCATTTATTCAAATTGATAATCTTTAAAATCTTAATTATACAACATTTTTCTCATTTCAAAAAGGTTTTTTTTTACTTTAAACTAACTTGCACCCGACATAAATTTGCACGAATGAACAATTTTGACAACATAACTTCAATTTATTTCATGTATTAATATTAAATACATAATTATGTCCTCAACAATGTAATACCAAATTACTTACTATATTTTTTATTTTTTATTTTTTTAATTAGAACCAATTTAGTTACATAACTAATACTTTTAATTCGCACAACTTAATTTTGAATATATGTATGAAAAATCATAAAACTTGTCTTTGATATAGTTTAAATTAAATACCTTATCGTTATTGATACACTCTTTATAAACATATCCACTAAAATCTTGGGAATAAAAATACCATCATATTCACTTAAATCCATCTATATTCTATAGCATTTTCACGTAGTCGGACCTAATGAAGTTTGAATAAAAATTTAAAGACAGTATTTTTGATCTTTGAGACAAGCCGCTGTATTTGTTTTGCTTCATTCTTTTCCCTTTATTTTTTGACATTTCTATTTTTTTATATTATTGTCCGTATTTTTAATCTTATATCTAAAACAAAAATTAGACCCGCATGGACATTTGTCCAACCTAATCGAACCATAAAATCATTGCTAGTTTTCACAATGATGTCACTAGTTCAACCTTATTTGTTCTATTGTTTCATAAATAAAATAAACGAATCATTATATACTTTTTTAAACAATAAAAAAAAATCTTCAAAATTTGTTTCTATATAACACGCACTCCACAAAATTCTAACTCATCTTTACTTTCACTTATATATATATATATATATATATATATATATATATATATATATATATATATATATATATATATATATATATATATATATATATATATATATATATATATATATATATATATATATATATATATATATATATATATATATATATATATATATATATATATATATATATATATATATATATATATATATATTTATATATATATATATATATATATATATATATATATATATATATATATATATATATATATATATATATATATATATATATATATATATATATATATATATATATATATATATATATATATATATATATATATATATATATATATATATATATATAAATCTTTTATTTCTCTTCACAATATATAACTGTAGTTCTATCTTTCTCTTTTGTTTAACAACAAAATAATCAATTATGGCTTTATACTTACTCAAATCATAATCATTTATTTATAATTTATATGGGAAAATGAGAAACTTCTTCTCGTTGTATTGGATATTTACATATATCTACAACCAAAAACAAGAATAATGTGTTTAAAATAAGTTGAATGCTATCCTGACATATGAAATACATCATTTTGATCCAAGGAAAAATAATTTTGACGACAAAATAATAAATCTTACTTTGATTTTATATAACTTTTTATTTTTCTTAAATAACTCTTTAAGAATATGACTTGTCATTTTTGTTAAAAAAATTATATTAATATTTGGCGCCCTAAGCATCACTGCACCGACATTCCTCCAGGTGACTAACTTTCCATCACCGCCAGCGTCGAGGACTTCACCATTTTTCACCCATGGCATCTTTAATGGTGAATTCGTAGAACATTGCTACTAATAACCAGTTTGTTTTGTTACTGTGATATTCACTGTGACAATATTCGGGGTCGATTTCTTAAATTGTTAAGACTAATTATGTTATTGTTTGTAGTAGTCGATTCTTAGAATGCACCACATGTTATGTTTCTCTATTGTTATTTATTAGTAGTTTTTTTGTTGATATTTTTCTTTATTTCATTCACTTTCTACTTTTAGGGTTTATCTTCAGAAATTTTGAAATTTATCTCCGACAATTTTAAAATTTATTATGCTGATTTTGTTTTGGTTAATTATGGTTCAGATTCTATTTAATTAAAATTTCATCGTAAACAACAATATTTATTAAAAAAAGTGGAATCAAATAAAAATTTATGTACTAATTTTCCTTATACTGTACCAATAATATTGAATGAGAATATAAAGCTTTACAAGCCCTAAGTTTACTACTTTAGATTGTATGTGTTCGAGTGAAAATGGAATACTAACAAATGTTGGTATTAATCCAAAGTCATTTATCAACAAAACTAAGGAATGATATTGTTATCTTTTGGTTTCACGTGCCTGCTTTAATTTAACTAGCGTTTGTTTTTTATTATGACTTGGATTGACTTGAAATAATGATCACGCTAGGTAGTTTTATAATTGAATCAATTCGCTAGACAGTGGATAAATGGTGTATTATTTAGTGATCCTTTTGAAATAATTTACTCCAAATTACTCTCTAAA
>CAWUDS030005896.1:0-12823 GCA_963859935.3 Lathyrus sativus | reverse complement strand
GGATGTTATAAATTTAGTAATAACATCCATCGTGTGCTTGCCAGAATTTCAATTAGGACCATTGATGATGGCGTCCCATACCCCTTTATCAACGGAATTGATATGGATACGCATACAAGCTTTCCAATAGCCATAGTTTTCACAAGTAAAAATTAGCGCTCTATTGTATGCCCGTTCAGGTTTGGTAGCCATTTTCTAATAAGCGAATATTGAAGCATGAAATTAACTGGAGCTCGTGATACCACTTGTTAGATGAATGTGACTTATCTAGAGGGTCTTAATAGGTCCCCAATAAAAAAATTCTTTACAAAAATTCTTTTTCAAAAACATTGACTAGCGGAAGTAACTTGGATTGATTCGTCTAAACCGAACCTCTATCAAAAAGCTCGGATATGTGTATATGAAAACCAATTGAAGATAATGATAATTTATTCAATCAATATGTATCAATCATAACCTCTCAAAATCTACTCAACAAGCAATGCAATATCCAACGATAAATCACACAAAAATACTATTGAGACAAACTATCGAACACCTTGCGTGTAATTGATTTTTTTGGAAATGTGTATAATTTTGTTGATCTTAAAACCCAACCATAATCAAATGAATGTGATTAATTCAATAAAATGTTTTTAAAATTATTTTCAAAAGAAATTATCAAACGAATTAATCGCACAAATGATGAACTCAACAGTTTGCAAATGAAATGTAAGAGAGAGAGAGAGAGAGAGAGAGAGAGAGAAAGAGAGAGAGAGAGAGAGAGAGAGAGTGAGAGAGAAAGAGATAGAGAGAGTACACAAGGATTTGCTTAGGCAATTCACCAATCGGCCTTGCTATGGATATGTCTTCCCTTAATTTGAATTCTAATTGAGATCATGAAATTAACCTTTACAAATGAAGTTTACAAGAGAAATGTAGCAATACAACCCTACAAACCCTAATTTTTATGTTTATTGTAACTATTTTTCTTCCCTTGATTTGAGCTTGATCAAGTCACCCAATAATGCCAATTTGATTCACCATCTCGTGCTAGTCCTTTGCAAGAGCTGCAACCCTTCAAAGTCTTCACTCTATCAAATCTAAATTACGAATTATTGTAACCCAAGATTTACCAAGATAATTTACCGTCTCATGCTACTCCTTTGGGAGAACCGTAACTCTTCAAAGGCTTCAACCGATTGAATCCAACTTGAGTAATCTTGTCCAGAACCTTCAAATCTACACTTTGATATTGAAGGAAAACCCCACCTTGGCTTTCTTATCTGAAACCCCCCTAAGATCTCAACCCAATTTACAGTACCACAATCTAAATTGAACGTCATCAACTTGATTCTAGATGGCGCCCAAATAAAGAATGACTATGTGTACTTTGTTTTTTTGTATGCATAAAACCAAGGTTGAAGATGAAGAAGACTCTCACTATGTTCCAGGTTTCATTTATGATTTTACCAAAATCATTGAAAACAAATGGTGCATGTAACAGGTATGTGTGTGTGTGTGTGTGTGTGTGTGTGTGTATTAATGTGTGTGTGTGTGTGTGTGTATTAATGTGTGTGTGTGTGTGTGTGAGCAACTATGAAGCAAAAGGAATGGAAAATAATGCGATTTTTCAAGATTTTTGATGTAAAGGTCGACCTATCCAAATCATGTGTCGACCTATAGAAGTGACACATCTAACAGAGCCTTATAGGCTTTAAAATTGCAGCATATGAGTCGACCTATAGAATGGACAACTTTTTCTTCTATGTGTCGATCTGAAACACGGGTTTATTGACACATAGAGATATTATTCTTCTCAGTTTCGACCTGTAACATGTATTTTCGACCTGTTGACAAATTTTCACATAAAAATAGGTTTTTGATGCATATGAAATCATTTCTTGACACATAAATCTTTTATAATCCTTTTCAACATGTTGTCATGCTCCCTAATGCTAAAATGCAGAGCTAGACTCAGATTATACCGTCCAAAGTACATAAACGCTAAAATATCTTAGTTTTGACATCATTTAAAATACATCTAATTGTAAAGTTGCACTCACAAATACCAACAAACCCCAACGAATGCCAAATAATCAAATTACACATGTTATCACCAAAATAAATAATTTAAAAGCATTTTAAATCACATAAACAATTAAATGAAAGCAACAAAATTCAATTAAATTAATTAATTGAATTCAGGGTGTTACACGCATCGTCGTACAGTCGGATGGTCGGCTTCTTTGAGGATGTACCTTAAGGACGATCATTGAGGTTTAAGGGCCTCGAGACTGCTTTATTAAATGCCTTAGTGTTAGACGATGGTGCAGATCTAGAAGGGGGGTTGAATAGATCACTTGTTTAAAACAGATTCGGCGCTACCAAAATTTGGTTTTTAAAATTGTTTAAGGCAGAAGCGGCCGAGGAACTATACACGTCTAAAATGAATGGTTACTAGAAAACCGGATATGCGTAAAGCCTATGGAATCTGATAACCGAGATATGAGAATCACTACTTTAATCACACTTCAATTAGATTATTTTCACTATAAGGTGTGACTAGTTCCAATGCCTTTGAAATATAGACAATTTGCAAAGAAAGCACACGAGGTTTTTAGTTCACACAATTTATCAAACACTTGGATTGCAAAGCACTACAAGTGAATTCTGTTTTGAGAGTTGAGCTCTCAAGTTTTCTATTACAATCAATGGTTGTAATTAACCTAAAAAATAGTCCAGCATAACTCAAATTAGAATTTGATTAACACAATTGTTTGCACTAAAAACACAGAAATTTACCAAAATAAACGTAAAGAAAAAGACACAACGATTTGTTGACGTCGTTTCCCCGTCGTCCTCGCTTGGGGTACGTTTGCCCTCAATTCTAACAATAGAATTGAGACTTGTATATAGATAGATATAACCTGTTGGTCAATGTTTATACAAAAAGAAAATAGAGATCAAACAATCAAATACAATTTGTTGTTGTAGAGCCTATTTCTTCTTGCCCCTTGATTCAAGTTGAATCAAGTACTTTGAACGCGATGAATAAACCTCTGATTACGGCATCTCTTTGAAAAACCCTTGGTCTTCAAAATCTGGCCCGGCTGATTTCAGTCACCCATATGTCGAACCCGAATCTCCCACTCACAATCCTTTGTTTACCACTATTAAACCGACAAAACCTCCAGCTCTTCGATTACCTTCGCTTGGCTGAATATATGATGGAACGAATCGAGCAAAAACCCCTAAAATCTGAGATTCTTGGAGGATAAAACCCTATCGGTTTCATTCAAGAAAAACCTGTCGATTACTCAAACCAAACCAGATAAAACCAATCTTCGGCTTTGGATGTTATCACCTCGAACATGCACAATGCACAACAAAAATGATTATGTGTAGTTGTTGTGAAATTCTATGAAGAGAATGAAGATGATGAGAACCAAATCGACACATAATTTCACTTTTCTTGTTTTCTTAGTTGTTGTGAAATGAAAGTACAACTCAACTTATATACAAAATATAACTGACATAACAAACAAAACAGACTCAGAAAAGCAGTTGAAATAACAGAATTTTGACACAAAATAGCGAGCGGTCGACCTATGCAGTAAAGAGGGTCGACCTGAGCTTACCCGAATTCAAGGTTGTGCATAAATCAGGACCATGCGTCGATGTATAGCATGCAATTTTAGCCAAATGGAAATGGTCACAGTATGAGTCGACCAGAGGATCGACGCGAGCCTTCCTGAGACTAACTCATTAAAGTGACTTATTGTGTGAGTTGACCGGAGCAGGTTTTGGGTTGACTCAAAACCCTGAAATAGGAAAAAATGCCCATTTTCGTGCATTAAGACACATTTGATGAAACCTATAGTATGGCAAACACCACCAACTAAGTCAACCCTATATGAAACACAGATTTGGCCATCTCTATATGCAACAATCATGATTTTGACGAGCGTTTGAATTATGAGAGATAAGACATGCAAATATGACATGGTGACAACGTCCAACATATATTGTTCTATGAAGCTGAGTTTTGACATCATCTAAACGAGCACATCTATATGAGGCTTTTCCTTCACATACTCCCCCTTTTTGATGATGGCAAAACAGATAGAACCTGGATGTATGATATGTCACGTTATCCTCCCCCTTGCTTGATGCCTTCATCCATACATACTCTTCTGCGTGAATACTGAGTCTTCACCTGTGATGATTCTGTTTCTACTATGGTGCTTGATACTTTCTCCCCCTTTGATAACATCAAAAAGAAAGAAACACATGTCAATGGTTTGTATAAAAGTAAAAGAGAATGTACGTTCCAAAACACTCGCAACAGACTATACATTAACAGACATTCACATACAATGTAGTTAATGAACATATAAAAAAAAAGGATAAATAGAGCCACGCAAAATAGAACAACAATAAAGTTTGCTATGTTAGTCAAGAAATAAAATGTCATTAAACACACATAAGTACATAAGCCATTCAACAACAAATAACAACATTTAAGAAGGAAAATGATTATCAGATGCAAGATGCAGTATGCAAGACATCTTCAAGGTCTCCTCCCCCTGAAATGATGGCTACGCCCTCGAGAGGGATACTCCAGAGGTAATTGGGCATCGGCTCTTTTAGTGAACTCCAAGACCGCTCTGTTTAGGATGTTGAAGCTAGTGGCAAGAGCCCTATGTTGAATGGGTGTTGTTTTAACAAACCCATCGAACCTTTTCATGACACCAGATGAAAATGCATTGAAATTTTAGGTGTGAGTTTGAAATTGACTTTGGAGTTGAGAGAATCGCTCATCCTGAACAGTCATGAAGGAGTGTTGTTCAAGCTGCATAGTACTCATCACGTCAAGGAGTTCATCAGAGTGTTGTTGCGGATGCGGGAATGGTGGACGCTCATAGCTCCAGTTTGGAGTTTCTTGATACTCTGAATGTTGTTGAGGCATATAGTCGTCACCTAACAATTTCCATCTTGTATGTTTCTAGACGCCCCATCCTTGATCATTCTCATGATCCGAGTGAGGAGGTTGGTCTAGCCACCCACCATCATGTGGGTCATCAGCCTTCATGGGTTGTCTGCCAACCTATTCTTCTTGTTCTTCTTCATGTGCTTCTTCGTTCTGATCATCACTCTCATCTTATTCTTCCAGTCGAGAGGTAGCCGCCTTGACAATGAACCTATAACGACTCTCAGTTTTATCCCAAATATATCCCATCATGGTAAGAGTCTTTTGGAAAAACTCTCGATCCGAGTTCAGAGATTTATAAGGTATGCCTTGAACTGTGATTTTGGCATGGTTGAGAACTTCTTGGATAAAGGACCCGTACGATAGAGCAGTCCCTCTACGGAATCCCTTAGTGAAAAATCTGACTTGCGATGTAGTGAGGTCAACTGATTTTGATCTTTTTCTTCAGAATATAGATCAAATGTACCTTAGCTTAATCAACGCAAGAATAATCGCCTTTCTTTGGCCGAAAAATGTGCGCCAAAATACGCTGTAAGATTCTATACATTGGTTTTAACTTTCCCGTTGTGACCGTCTTAGGGAACATATCACTTGACACAATATCATCAGCATAAGGTTTCTTCAACATGGAGTTCAAAGCCTCTTTGCACTCGTAGCCAATGACAGTGCGAGCATCAATGGCCTTAATGATGGGCTCAGCGGATACTGGTGACATGTCAAACAAAGTTTTCCAGACCGAGTCGTTCACACATACCTTGGTAGTCCCTACTTTCGTGTTGAACTCAAAACCGTCAAATTTCCCTTGAAGGCCAGTATAGAATATCCTCATAAGGTATTCATTGTACTTAGTGTTGCATTCTAAAAATTTATTGAACCCTTGAGCATCAAGAAGATCAATCACTTGCGGAATGTGCATACGTTCAGCAGACATTCGGTAGTAAGCGTGCTGCTTCATGATAGATCGCTTGCTGAAATTTTTCTCATAGATTTCTGCAACCTCAGGAGGTACAAAGGACACAGTAGTTACTGGTAGGGTTGCAGATGATGGACCTGCATGGGAGGAGGAAGCTCTGGTTGTTCTTTTGTCGGTGATTCTTCGGGTGGACATTTTTACTTTCAAGATTGGAGATGAAGAATTTGTGATGAAGAGGGTGTTCTTGAAGATGGAGGAGAGATGATGATTTTACCCTTTTTTGTATATGCTCTGTTTTGGGAAGAGGAGAAGAAGATAGATAGCCTTGATGTAGGTTACAAAGCTCAATGCAAAACGTCTTAATGATGATGACTTTGAATGGACAATATGAATTAAGTTTTATTGAAAGTAGTGGAAAATAAACAGTTTCAGCAGACATTTTTCATAAAATTCGCATGGTGCATCGACCGGAAGGGTCATGCGTCGGCGCATACTGTGTGAAAAATTACACGTTTGAAATAACATGGGTATGCATCGACCGGAGGGTCAACCTGAGCATACCCGCTTCTCAGGCATAAAAAATATCAATTTTGTGAGTCGACCGCTACCCTGCATAGGTCGATTCATGCAGACAAAAAACAGCAAAACTTCAATTTTAATCATTTTAGCATACAATGAGACATAAATACCAAGCTAAAACATATTTCAAGCATACAAAGTGGTGAAATAAGTGCAATCATGATATACACGACAATGATGACATATAATTTGATACATTACATTTTGTGAACACGGGAATTTTGAGAGATTCTAGTTAAGGAAGGATATTACCTCAGCTCCAAAAGTAACGGAATACCCTCACATATGGGTTTTAACATCTTCATTTGTTAGATATCAGATGGACAAAGCACATATAGATATAGATGTATATAACATGCGAGAGATATTTCTAAACATGATCTGAAATATCAAGAACACTAAGTTCCCGTCGGATGTGAAAGAAAGGCTCAGTAGCGAGAGACTTTGTAAAGATATCAGCAAGTTGATTTTTAGTGTCAACATGCTCAAAAACCACATCGCCTTTCTCCACATGATCCCTAAGGAAGTGGTTTCAAATTTCGATATGCTTGGTGCGTGAATGTAACACATGATTCTTGGTTATATTAATAGCACTCGTGTTATCACGAAAAATTAGAATACGCTCAAGTTTGAGGTTAAAGTCGAGCAGTTGTTGCTTAAGCCATAAGACTTGAGCGTAATAATTGTCGGCCGCAACGTATTCCGCTTCGGCGGTTGACAAAGCTACAGAGACCAGATTTTTGCTATGCCAACTTACCAAACAGTTTGAAAATAGATGACACATGCCACCAGTACTTTTCCTCTCTGATTTGCATCCCACAAAATCAGAATCGGAAAAGCCAACCAAGGAGCAATCATTTCCCTTAGAATACCAGAGCCCATACTTTGGAGTACCCGAGAGGTATCTAAGTATGAGCTTTACTGCTTTTAAATGGGATTCTTTAGGAGATGACTGGTACCTAGCGCATATACAGACACTAAACATAATGTGGGATCTAGAGGCAGTAAGGTAGAGGAGAGATCCAATCATACCTTGATACTTTTTCACCTCTACATCCTTACCATTTTCGTCTTGGCTAAGATTCGCACATGTTGGAATTGGTGTATCGATAGCTTTGGAGTTTTCCATGTCAAACCGCTTGAGAAGCTCAAGGCAGTATTTTTCTGGCTCACAAAGGTACCCTCATACAGTTGCTTGATTTGCAATCCGAGGAAATATGTGAGCTCCCCCATCATACTCATTTTGAATTCTTTCTGCATTAAAGTAGAAAACTCCCTTACCAGATTCATGTTAGTTGATCCGAAAATGATATCATCAACATAAGTTTGTACCAAAATTAAGTGTTTTCCTTGACGCTTAATGAAAAGAGTTGTATCAACCTTTCCTCTTGAGTATCCTTGATCAAGGAGATACTTGCTTAGACGATCATACCAAGCTCTAGGGGCTTGCTTGAGTCTATACAAGGCACATTTTAATTTGTATACGTGATCAGGATACTCATGGGATTCAAATCCCGGAGGTTGAGCAACATAAACCTCTTCATTTATATAGCCATAAAGGAAGCAAACGATCTAATGACCTTGGACCTTACAACGCTCTTTGGAAAGCTTCAAGAACAGGAGCAAATGCTTCTTAGTCTCGAGCAGTTTGAGAAAAAGGAAAATAAGTAGAAAACAAAAAATATGGAAAAGAAGTCCATAGCTCTAAAGGCTTCTTGATCAAAGTCTTATGCAAAAGAGCTGAGTGATTGCGATACGAGTGATGACAAAGATGACGAAAAGAATGAGGATATGGGGCTGTTTATGAAGCAATACAATCTCTATGTCAAGAAAAATGGTATCCAACATTCTGAAAAGAATCTAGTCAATTTCTGAAAACAATCAAGATATTCTAAGAATGACGACAACAAAGGAAGTAGAACAAAAGGGTCGTGCTATAACTGCGGAAAAGTCGGACACTAAAAGTCGGATTGTCCCTTAATGTAAAAGGACAAAGGAAAAGAAACAGATCGGTCACACAAGAACCAAGTTAAGCCGAGAAGAGCTTACATCGCATGGGAAAGCGATAGCGAGTCATTCGAGGATGATAGTTCTAGTGACGAAAACGAATCCGTCAACCTTTGTCTCTCTGTTCATCAAAAGAAGAAAAACAAAAAGGTATGACATGAAAAATACGATAATTCTACTAGATTGTCTCATTCCGAATTGCAAAACGCTTTTGATACCTTACATCATGAAGCCAAAGAAGCCTTTAAAAGGTTGGCCTCAAATAAACAAATTTTTGCTCACCTTGAGCAAAAGATTCGTGATTTCGATAGGAAACTAAAGGTGTTAAATGCTTCCATAGTGGAAGGTACAAAAGTGGATTATGAGGAAATAAGAAAGAGAGTAGTTAACTTCGGGTGTGATACTTGTTACATTTGGCAAAATGAGGTTAGAAATCTCAAGGCCAAACTTAACAAGGCTCTAGAACCCAAAATCACATTTGATATCGATAAAGCACATTTTATAAAGAGTATGGTTAATCCATGTCAAAAATACAGATATGTAGTAAAGAATCATGATAGAAAAAGTAATACAAAAGTTAACTTTTCTTGTTTGTATTGTTGCAAGAAGGGTCGCACCATAGCTGAGTGCTTTTGGGCCACTATGCTGACACTACCCGACTTACTTCTTACTCTAGAATGGGTATCTACCTCAAGTTGTTGAATGGTAACTGATGTCCTGTCTATAGGTGATAAACTTTCTCAGGATGCGAGAGATGGTTGGAGCGAGGCGAAGCTCCTTAGGATGATAACTCTCTGGCCTTCATAAGTGGAGCTCGGCCTACTCTTATAATCTAGTGATTTCCCTAAAGGTGGCAAGAAACACAAGAAAAGGGGGCTTGAATTGGGTTTCTAAAAATTAAAGTTTTTTCAAAACCAATTCAATACACAAATGCACGAACAGTAAAGAGTAACGTGTTATTTTTATATTGTTTCATTGTTAACTAAGCTACCTCTAATCTACCCTACTAAAATGATTTCACCTTCTCAAAAAGGACTTAATCCATTATAATCAAACATATTACAGACACCACAAAGACAAGCGTCCTTGTCTTCTTGAGTATACAGACTAAACCCTAGTCACTCAAGGAATTTACTTAAACAAATTTGAGATTTACAGAGTGTGTTTACAATGATTGCTTCTTGTAAGCAAAATAACACAATGTTTAAGTACAATTAATTACTCACACAAAACAAACAAAAGATTTATGTGTGTTTATACAATATTCACAAAAATAATATTATCAGAGAAAATAATGCAGCGTGAATAATTTTGAGCAGCTTGTGAATCGACAACCTCGTTCATTCTTCTAAGTCTTCCTTATATGGCCAAAGAAAGATCTGTTGGAAGGTGGAATGGGAATCTTCATAAACGAGTTGGCGCCTTGAATAATCTTCATCAATTGTAGGAGACAAAGTGGTATAACATAAATGTCCTTACTCCATGAAATCCACGTAGTGGAAGGAATGTTTTTATCTTGTATTCTGTACTATTTATCTCACATAAAACACTCTAATTTGATCTTTCAATATTCAGAGGCTTCTGGATGAATGTTGTTTGAAGCATTTTTAGAAGAATCAATGGCCCTTATTGAGAGTCTTCAGAATTCAAGTCTTCAGAGCCTTTACATTGTTCCTCAAAACCAGGTCTTCAGAGTCTTCAGCACTTTATTCTTTAGAGTCTACAAAACTTGAGCACGCAATCTTGAAGTTAGACAAACCTTCAGAGGCTCTTCAATCAGAGTCACAATCAAAAGCATTAGCACGGACATTCTTCAGAACTGTTTCCTAAGAGCTTTCTAGAACTTGACAACATCTTGTGAATAACTTGTATATCTTCAGAGTCAGAGTGTGTTGATTCCAGAATTTGATGATGTTGCACGTCAGAGCTTCAGAGTCAGAACCTGTTTAGCAAAAGCTATACACTAGACAAAAATCATTAGTGTACAAAATTGTTCTCTAAGAAACAATGTATTGTTATCATCATAACTAAAGGCCAGATGCAGAACAAAAACTTGTTCTCACAATTTCCCCCTTTTTTATGATGACAAAACAATGTATTTTGATGAATAATTTTTGCACGGTTTAATCATATAAAAATATCAGAGTGAGGTTTGTAAGCTCCCTCTGAATTTTATATTGTTAAAAATTATTTCTAACCTTAGAATTTCAGAGTTAGGTGTGCAAGCTCCCCTTGAATTTAAGACTTAAAATATTCTTAACATATATAAATATTTTAAATCAACATGAAAGAAATAACTTCCCATGTGGCATAAGTCAGGTTGTTACAACTTTCTCTTCAGACAGAGATCTGGTTACTATCTTCTCGTAAGGCAGAAGCCTAGTTGTAGGGAATGACGTAATATCGATTGCAACAGCTTGGGTAAAGAAGTATTTTTTGCGAATCCTTGTGTTGTAGTGAGAATCGAATACACAAATGATTAATTAACTTGAATCACAAATCATTGAAGTTCACCATCGAGCTTTGATTTATCCAAAGGAAAGGGAAAAGATCAAAGAAAATCCTAAGTGTGCTATGTAACAATGAAGCTAAGAGATCTAAGGTTCGGGGGTTGGTTATACCTAGGGAAGGTGTTAGTATCCTAAGCATATGTAGTACTCTACAAGAACCTCTTGTTTGGTATTTGTGTTATTGCTAATGTTTGCTTGCTAATGATTATATGCTAAGGTAAAGGTGCTAAAGGTAAAGACCTATGGTTATATACAAAGTATGTTTGCTAAGACGTTGCATCTCGTGCCTACGTATCCTAACAAGGATGGAATCAGAGCAACCGCAGTTCACCTCACTAGGTGTGAAGAAATCTTGAATATGGTCAAGGTTCCAAGGGAAATAAGTATTCATAACAATGATACTCATATGGAGTTAATAAACTCTCTAAGTCTAAGTTAAAAAACCTAACTGGGGATTGACTTTAACAAAAGTCAAAAGGGGGAGGTGAGTACACACCACAATGGTACACACATAGAGTTAACAAACTATAAACCTAAGCTCTAAGTTATAGGACTCCTAATTAGGTATGCTAAGGTCTTAGACTTAACAAATCCGAAGGGATGTAGGTTCTAACTTAAGGCTACGTTGAAGGACCTAATGACTCTAACAAGGTCAAGGGAAGGTCAAAACTGAGATATCTATGACACTAAGTCAATAGAGAGACTTTCCTTTGGACTAAGGAACAAAAAGGCAAATTTCTAGGATGAGAGCTATCAAGCTACATCACTTGGGGAAAACTCAAAAAAGTTTGGGATATATCAAGAACAAGGTAATATTCAAGCACAAAGCATATATTCATTCAAGTATGACGAAAACATATGATCATGGTAACAACCAAAAAGATAATGGCAAGTATGTGACAACATCAAGCAAAGATAAAGTTTAGTAAATGACAAGGTAACAACCAAGCATTCATTCAAAGAAGTTTAGAATCAAACCAAATGGTTACAACCAAAGGTAAACATAGATGTTATAACATCTAAATAAACATGAAACAAGGTTCGTACAAGACCAAACATCATAGATGACAAATTGAAGTACAAGCAATCATGCATAAGTCAAAACCTTACTTATCATGGCAAAGTTCAAAACTCAAGACCAACATGCATAAATCATGACACTGTTTAAAGCATGGGTACAAACCAGATAGAGTAGAGGTAACAACTAAATACTTGAACAAGAATGAGCCAGGTGTGACAACAACATGTGGGTAGGGATGTGAACATTCAAGGGATAATCATGTGAACATACAAATCATGATTATACCATATAAATCAAGTGAAAATAACACTTAAAAACATCATGGATGTGAGATGAATATGTTTAAACAAGTAGGTAACAACCAACATGTGAATTGGGGTTCAATCATGGCTTTGAGGGAGGAGATAACATCTGTTGCACCCCAAAATTTGCCCTCACAATACAAGACGTTGTGTTCCAAGAAGGTTCACAAGGTTCACAAAATTCACAATTGGTCAGAAGAGTTGACAATTCCCTCAGACAATGCACCTCCTAAGCAGTGCATCCAAAACTAGAGTTTTGACTTTAATCGGGCTAAATGGACTTCCAAGACTTCAAGTGAGCTTCATAACATCTTATATGTGTATAAGAACCCCCATGTCAAGTTTCAAGACTTTTCTCAAAAGTTTGCTCAGTCAGATGATCAGATAAGTCAAAAGCAGTCAATGCAGTTAAAAGGTCAAACTGAGGTCAACTGTGGTCAAACCAAAGTCAAACTTCATGATTTTTTTTGCCAACATCAAAGAGAGGTTGGGTGAGAAATATTATCATAATAACTGTAA
>CAWUDS030005895.1:0-43954 GCA_963859935.3 Lathyrus sativus | reverse complement strand
GCTAGATTGTGTGAGTTTTTGTTGCTCTATCATCCTTTTGGTGATAGTAGCCGGTGTGAGGTCGCTCCGTCAGATTTTGCAAGTGTTTTGCTCTATATTTCTTTTAGTTGTAGCAGCCGGTGTGAGTTTGCTCCGTCACCCTTTTGGTGGTGGGTCTGTCATTTCATTGATTTTAAATTATGCGAGTGTGTGTTGCTATATCATCCTTTTGGTGATAGTAGCCGGTGTGAGTTTGCTCCGTCATCCTTTTGGTGATGGGTCTGTTATTTCATCGATTTCAAATTATGCGAGTGTGTGTTGCTCTATCATCCTTTAGGTAGTAGTAGCCGGTGTGAGTTTGCTCCGTCATCCTTTTGGTGGTGGGTCTGTCATTTTGTCGATGTCAGATTCTGCGAGTGTGTTTTTCTCTATCATACTTTTGGTGATAGTAGCCGGTGTGAGTTTGCTCCATCATCCTTTTGGTGGTGGGTCTGTGATTTCTTCGACGCTAGATTGTGCGAGTTTGTTTTGCTCTATCATCCTTTTGGTTTTAGTAGCCGGTGTGAGTTCGCTCCGTTATCGGTTTGGTGGTGGGTCTGTCATTTCGTCGATGTTAGATTTTGCGAGTGTTTTGCTCTATCATTCTTTTAGTTGTAGTAGCCGGTGTGAGTTTGCTCCGTCATCCTTTTGGTGGCGGGTCTGTCATTTCATCGATTTCAAATTATGCGAGTGTGTGTTGCTCTATCATCCTTTTGGTGATTGTAGCCGCTGTGAGTTCGCTCCATCATCCTTTTGGTGGTAGGTCTATCATTTTTTCGATGTCAGATTGTGCGAGTGTGTTTTGCTCTATCATCCTTTTGGTGGTAGTAGCTGGTGTGAGTTTGCTCAGTAATCCTTTTGGTGGTGGGTCTATCATTTCATCCATGTCAGATTGTGCGAGTGTGTTTTGCTCTATCATACTTTTGGTGATAGTAGCCGGTGTGAGTTTGCTCTGTCATCCTTTTAGTGGTGGGTCTGTGATTTCGTCGATGCTAGATTGTGCGAGTTTTTGTTGCTCTATCATCCTTTTGGTGATAGTAGCCGGTGTGAGGTCGCTCCGTCAGATTTTGCGAGTGTTTTGCTCTATCATTCTTTTAGTTGTGGTAGCCGGTGTGAGTTTGCTCCGTCATCCTTTTGGTGGTGGGTCTGTCATTTCATCGATTTCAAATTATGCGGGTGTGTGTTGCTCTATCATCCTTTTGGTGATAGTAGCCGGTGTGAGTTTGCTCCGACATCCTTTTGGTGGTGGGTCTGTCATTTTGTCGATGTCAGATTGTGCGTGTTTTGCTCTATCATCCTTTTGGCAGTAGTAGCTGGTGTGAGTATGCTCAGTGATCCTTTTGGTGGTGGATCTGTCATTTCATCGATGTCAGATTCTGCGAGTGTGTTTTTCTCTATCATACTTTTGGTGATAGTAGCCGGTGTGAGTTTGCTCCATCATCCTTTTGGTGGTGGGTCTGTGATTTCTTCGACGCTAGATTGTGCGAGTTTGTTTTGCTCTATCATCCTTTTGGTTTTAGTAGCCGGTGTGAGTTCGCTCCGTTATCGATTTGGTGGTGGGTCTGTCATTTCGTCGATGTTAGATTTTGCGAGTGTTTTGCTCTATCATTCTTTTAGTTGTAGTAGCCGGTGTGAGTTTGCTCCGTCATCCTTTTGGTGATGGGTCTGTTATTTCATCGATTTCAAATTATGCGAGTGTGTGTTGCTCTATCATCCTTTTGGTGATAGTAGCCGGTGTGAGTTTGCTCCTTCATCCTTTTGGTGGTGGGTCTGTCATTTTGTCGATGTCAGATTGTGCGAGTGTGTTTTTCTCTATCATACTTTTGGTGATAGTAGCCGGTGTGAGTTTGCTCCATCATCCTTTTGGTGGTGGGTCTGTGATTTCGTCGACGATAGATTGTGCGAGTTTGTTTTACTATATCATCCTTTTGGTTTTAGTAGCCGGTGTGAGTTCGCTCCGTCATCGGTTTGGTGGTGGGTCTGTCATTTCGTCGATGTCAGATTTTGCGAGTGTTTTGCTCTATCATTCTTTTAGTTGTAGTAGCCGGTGTGAGTTTGCTCCGTCATCCTTTTGGTGGCGGGTCTGTCATTTCATCGATTTCAAATTATGCGAGTGTGTGTTGCTCTATCATCCTTTTGGTGATTGTAGTCGCTGTGAGTTTGCTCCGTCATCCTTTTGGTGGTAGGTCTATCAATTTTTCGATGTCAGATTGTGCGAGTGTGTTTTTCTCTATCATCCTTTTGGTGGTAGTAGCTGGTGTGAGTTTGCTCAGTAATCCTTTTGGTGGTGGGTCTATCATTTCATCCATGTCAGATTGTGCGAGTGTGTTTTGCTCTATCATACTTTTGGTGATAGTAGCCGGTGTGAGTTTGCTCTGTCATCCTTTTGGTGGTGGGTCTGTGATTTCGTCTATGCTAGATTGTGCGAGTTTTTGTTGCTCTATCATCCTTTTGGTGATAGTAGCCGGTGTGAGGTCGCTCCGTCAGATTTTGCAAGTGTTTTGATCTATCTTTCTTTTAGTTGTAGTAGCCGGTGTGAGTTTGCTCCGTCACCCTTTTGGTGGTGGGTCTGTCATTTCATTGATTTTAAATTATGCGAGTGTGTGTTGCTATATCATCCTTTTGGTGATAGTAGCCGGTGTGAGTTTGCTCCGTCGTCCTTTTGGTGGTGGGTCTGTCATTTTGTCGATGTCAGATTGTGCGAGTGTGTTTTGCTCTATCATCCTTTAGGTAGTAGTAGCTGGTGTGAGTTTGCTCAGTGATCCTTTTGGTGGTGGATCTGTCATTTCATCGATGTCAGATTCTGCGAGTGTGTTTTTCTCTATCATACTTTTGGTGATAGTAGCCGGTGTGAGTTTGCTCCATCATCCTTTTGGTGGTGGGTCTGTGATTTCTTTGACGCTAGATTGTGCGAGTTTGTTTTGCTCTATCATCCTTTTGGTTTTAGTAGCCGGTGTGAGTTCGCTCCGTCATCGGTTTGGTGGTGGGTCTGTCATTTCGTCGATGTTAGATTTTGCGAGTGTTTTGCTCTATCATTCTTTTAGTTGTAGTAGCCGGTGTGAGTTTGCTCCGTCATCCTTTTGGTGATGGGTCTGTTATTTCATCGATTTCAAATTATGCGAGTGTGTGTTGCTCTATCATCCTTTTGGTGATAGTAGCCGGTGTGAGTTTGCTCCGTCATCCTTTTGGTGGTGGGTCTGTCATTTTGTCGATGTCAGATTGTGCGAGTGTGTTTTTCTCTATCATACTTTTGGTGATAGTAGCCGGTGTGAGTTTGCTCCATCATCCTTTTGGTGGTGGGTCTGTGATTTCGTCGACGATAGATTGTGCGAGTTTGTTTTACTATATCATCCTTTTGGTTTTAGTAGCCAGTGTGAGTTCGCTCCGTCATCGGTTTGGTGGTGGGTCTGTCATTTCGTCGATGTCAGATTTTGCGAGTGTTTTGCTCTATCATTCTTTTAGTTGTAGTAGCCGGTGTGAGTTTGCTCCGTCATCCTTTTGGTGGCGGGTCTGTCATTTCATCGATTTCAAATTATGCGAGTGTGTGTTGCTCTATCATCCTTTTGGTGATTGTAGCCGCTGTGAGTTCGCTCCGTCATCCTTTTGGTGGTAGGTCTATCATTTTTTCGATGTCAGATTGTGCGAGTGTGTTTTGCTCTATCATCCTTTTGGTGGTAGTAGCTGGTGTGAGTTTGCTCAGTAATCCTTTTGGTGGTGGGTCTATCATTTCATCCATGTCAGATTGTGCGAGTGTGTTTTGCTCTATCATACTTTTGGTGATAGTAGCCGGTGTGAGTTTGCTCTGTCATCCTTTTAGTGGTGGGTCTGTGATTTCGTCGATGCTAGATTGTGCGAGTTTTTATTGCTCTATCATCCTTTTGGTGATAGTAGCCGGTGTGAGGTCGCTCCGTCAGATTTTGTGAGTGTTTTGCTCTATCATTCTTTTAGTTGTGGTAGCCGGTATGAGTTTGCTCCGTCATCCTTTTGGTGGTGGGTCTGTCATTTCATCGATTTCAAATTATGCGGGTGTGTGTTGCTCTATCATCCTTTTGGAGATAGTAGCCGGTGTGAGTTTGCTCCGACATCCTTTTGGTGGTGGGTCTGTCATTTTGTCGATGTCAGATTGTGCGTGTTTTGCTCTATCATCCTTTTGGCAGTAGTAGCTGGTGTGAGTATGCTCAGTGATCCTTTTGGTGGTGGATCTGTCATTTCATCGATGTCAGATTCTGCGAGTGTGTTTTTCTCTATCATACTTTTGGTGATAGTAGCCGGTGTGAGTTTGCTCCATCATCCTTTTGGTGGTGGGTCTGTGATTTCTTCGACGCTAGATTGTGCGAGTTTGTTTTGCTCTATCATCCTTTTGGTTTTAGTAGCCGGTGTGAGTTCGCTCCGTTATCGATTTGGTGGTGGGTCTGTCATTTCGTCGATGTTGGATTTTGCGAGTGTTTTGCTCTATCATTCTTTTAGTTGTAGTAGCCGGTGTGAGTTTGCTCCGTCATCCTTTTGGTGATGGGTCTGTTATTTCATCGATTTCAAATTATGCGAGTGTGTGTTGCTCTATCATCCTTTTGGTGATAGTAGCCGGTGTGAGTTTGCTCCTTCATCCTTTTGGTAGTGGGTCTGTCATTTTGTCGATGTCAGATTGTGCGAGTGTGTTTTTCTCTATCATACTTTTGGTGATAGTAGCCGGTGTGAGTTTGCTCCATCATCCTTTTGGTGGTGGGTCTGTGATTTCGTCGACGATAGATTGTGCGAGTTTGTTTTACTATATCATCCTTTTGGTTTTAGTAGCCGGTGTGAGTTCGCTCCGTCATCGGTTTGGTGGTGGGTCTGTCATTTCGTCGATGTCAGATTTTGCGAGTGTTTTGCTCTATCATTCTTTTAGTTGTAGTAGCCGGTGTGAGTTTGCTCCGTCATCCTTTTGGTGGCGGGTCTGTCATTTCATCGATTTCATATTATGCGAGTGTGTGTTGCTCTATCATACTTTTGGTGATTGTAGCCGCTGTGAGTTTGCTCCGTCATCCTTTTGGTGGTAGGTCTATCATTTTTTCGATGTCAGATTGTGCGAGTGTGTTTTTCTCTATCATCCTTTTGGTGGTAGTAGCTGGTGTGAGTTTGCTCAGTAATCCTTTTGGTGGTGGGTCTATCATTTCATCCATGTCAGATTGTGCGAGTGTGTTTTGCTCTATCATACTTTTGGTGATAGTAGCCGGTGTGAGTTTGCTCTGTCATCCTTTTGGTGGTGGGTCTGTGATTTCGTCGATGCTAGATTGTGCGATTTTTTGTTGCTCTATCATCCTTTTGGTGATAGTAGCCGGTGTGAGGTCGCTCCGTCACATTTTGCAAGTGTTTTGCTCTATCTTTCTTTTAGTTGTAGTAGCCGGTGTGAGTTTGCTCCGTCACCCTTTTGGTCGTGGGTCTGTCATTTCATTGATTTTAAATTATGCGAGTGTGTGTTGCTATATCATCCTTTTGGTGATAGTAGCCGGTGTGAGTTCGCTTCGTCGTCCTTTTGGTGGTGGGTCTGTCATTTTGTCGATGTCAGATTGTGCGAGTGTGTTTTACTCTATCATCCTTTAGGTAGTAGTAGCTGGTGTGAGTTTGCTCAGTGATCCTTTTGGTGGTGGATCTGTCATTTCATCGATGTCAGATTCTGCGAGTGTGTTTTTCTCTATCATACTTTTGGTGATAGTAGCCGGTGTGAGTTTGCTCCATCATCCTTTTGGTGGTGGGTCTGTGATTTCTTCGACGCTAGATTGTGCGAGTTTGTTTTGCTCTATCATCCTTTTGGTTTTAGTAGCCGGTGTGAGTTCGCTCCGTCATCGGTTTGGTGGTGGGTCTGTCATTTCGTCGATGTTAGATTTTGCGAGTGTTTTGCTCTATCATTCTTTTAGTTGTACTAGCCGGTGTGAGTTTGCTCCGTCATCCTTTTGGTGATGGGTCTGTTATTTCATCGATTTCAAATTATGCGAGTGTGTGTTGCTCTATCATCCTTTTGGTGATAGTAGCCGGTGTGAGTTTGCTCCGTCATCCTTTTGGTGGTGGGTCTGTCATTTTGTCGATGTCAGATTGTGCGAGTGTGTTTTGCTCTATCATCCTTTTGGTTGTAGTAGCTGGTGTAAGTTTGCTCAGTAATCCCTTTGGTGGTGGGTCTATCATTTCATCGATGTCAGATTGTGCGAGTGTGTTTTGCTCTATCATACTTTTGGTTATAGTAGCCGGTGTGAGTTTGCTCTGTCATCCTTTTGGTGGTGGGTCTGTGATTTCGTCGATGCTAGATTGTGCGAGTTTTTGTTGCTCTGTTATCCTTTTGGTGATAGTAGCCGGTGTGAGTTCGCTCCATCATCGGTTTGGTGGTGGGTCTGTCATTTCGTCGATGTCAGATTTTGCGAGTGTTTTGCTCAATCATTCTTTTAGTTGTAGTAGCCGGTGTGAGTTTGCTCCGTCATCCTCTTGGTGGCGGGTCTGTCATTTCATCGATTTCAAATTATGCGAGTGTGTGTTGCTTTATCATCCTTTTGGTGATAGTAGCCGCTGTGAGTTCGCTCCGTTATCCTTTTGGTGGTGGGTCTATCATTTTTTCGATGTCAGATTGTGCGAGTGTGTTTTGCTCTATCATCCTTTTGGTGGTAGTAGCTGGTGTGAGTTTGCTCAGTAATCCTTTTGGTGGTGGGTCTATCATTTCATCCATGTCAGATTGTGCGAGTGTGTTTTGCTCTATCATACTTTTGGTGATAGTAGCCGGTTTGAGTTTGCTCTGTCATCCTTTTGATGGTGGGTCTGTGATTTCGTCGATGCTAGATTGTGCGAGTTTTTGTTGCTCTATCATCCTTTTGGTGATAGTAGCCGGTGTGAGGTCGCTCCGTCAGATTTTGCAAGTGTTTTGCTCTATCTTTCTTTTAGTTGTAGTAGCCGGTGTGAGTTTGCTCCGTCACCCTTTTGGTGGTGGGTCTGTCATTTCATTGATTTTAAATTATGCGAGTGTGTGTTGCTATATCATCCTTTTGGTGATAGTAGCCGGTGTGAGTTCGCTCCGTCGTCCTTTTGGTGGTGGATCTGTCATTTCATCGATGTCAGATTCTGCGAGTGTGTTTTTCTCTATCATACTTTTGGTGATAGTAGTCGGTGTGAGTTTGCTCCATCATCCTTTTGGTGGTGGGTCTGTGATTTCTTCGACGCTAGATTGTGCGAGTTTGTTTTACTCTATCATCCTTTTGGTTTTAGTAGCCGGTGTGAGTTCGCTCCGTTATCGGTTTAATGGTGGGTCTGTCATTTCGTCGATGTTAGATTTTGCGAGTGTTTTGCTCTATCATTCTTTTAGTTGTAGTAGCCGGTGTGAGTTTGCTCCGTCATCCTTTTGGTGATGGTTCTGTTATTTCATCGATTTCAAATTATGCGAGTGTGTGTTGCTCTATCATCCTTTTGGTGATAGTAGCCGGTGTGAGTTTGCTCCGTCATCCTTTTGGTGGTGGGTCTGTCATTTTGTCGATGTCAGATTGTGCGAGTGTGTTTTGCTCTATCATCCTTTTGGTTGTAGTAGCTGGTGTAAGTTTGCTCAGTAATCCCTTTGGTGGTGGGTCTATCATTTTATCGATGTCAGATTGTGCGAGTGTGTTTTGCTCTATCATACTTTTGGTGATAGTAGCCGGTGTGAGTTTGCTCTGTCATCCTTTTGGTGGTGGGTCTGTGATTTCGTCGATGCTAGATTGTGCGAGTTTTTGTTGCTCTGTTATCCTTTTGGTGATTGTAGCCGGTGTGAGTTCGCTCCATCATCGGTTTGGTGGTGGGTCTGTCATTTCGTCGATGTCATATTTTGTGAGTGTTTTGCTCTATCTTTCTTTTAGTTGTGGTAGTCGGTGTGAGTTTGCTCCGTCATCCTTTTGGTGGTGGGTCTGTCATTTCATCGATTTCAAATTATACGGGTGTGTGTTGCTCTATCATCCTTTTGGTGATAGTAGCCGATGTGAGTTTGCTCCATCATCCTTTTGGTGGTGGGTCTGTGATTTCGTCGACGATAGATTGTGCGAGTTTTTTTTCCTATATCATCCTTTTGGTTTTAGTAGCCGGTGTGAGTTCACTCCGTCATCGGTTTGGTGGTGGGTCTGTCATTTCGTCGATGTCAGATTTTGCGAGTGTTTTGCTCTATCATTCTTTTAGTTGTAGTAGCCGGTGTGAGTTTGCTCCGTCATCCTTTTGGTGGTGGGTCTGTCATTTCATCGATTTCAAATTATGCGAGTGTGTGTTGCTCTATCATCCTTTTAGTGATAGTAGCCGCTGTGAGTTCGCTCCGTCATCCTTTTGGTGGTGGGTCTATCATTTTTTCGATGTCAGATTGTGCGAGTGTGTTTTGCTCTATCATCCTTTAGGTAGTAGTAGCTGGTGTGAGTTTGCTCAGTGATCCTTTTGGTGGTGGATCTGTCATTTCATCGATGTCAGATTCTGCGAGTGTGTTTTTCTCTATCATACTTTTGGTGATAGTAGCCGGTGTGAGTTTCCTCCATCATCCTTTTGGTGGTGGGTCTGTGATTTCTTCGACGCTAGATTGTGCGAGTTTGTTTTGCTCTATCATCCTTTTGGTTTTAGTAGCCGGTGTGAGTTCGCTCCGTTATCGGTTTGGTGGTGGGTCTGTCATTTCGTCGATGTTAGATTTTGCGAGTGTTTTGCTCTATCATTCTTTTAGTTGTAGTAGCCGGTGTGAGTTTGCTCCGTCATCCTTTTGGTGATGGGTCTGTTATTTCATCGATTTCAAATTATGCGATTGTGTGTTGCTCTATCATCCTTTTGGTGATTGTAGCCGGTGTGAGTTTGCTCCGTCATCCTTTTGGTGATGGGTCTGTTATTTCATCGATTTCAAATTATGCGAGTGTGTTTTGCTCTATCATCCTTTTGGTGATAGTAGCCGGTGTGAGTTTGCTCCGTCATCCTTTTGGTGGTGGGTCTGTCATTTTGTCGATGTCAGATTGTGCGAGTGTGTTTTGCTCTATCATCCTTTTGGTTGTAGTAGCTGGTGTAAGTTTGCTCAGTAATCCCTTTGGTGGTGGGTCTATCATTTTATCGATGTTAGATTGTGCGAGTGTGTTTTGCTCTATCATACTTTTGGTGATAGTAGCCGGTGTGAGTTTGCTCTGTCATCCTTTTGGTGGTGGGTCTGTGATTTCGTCGATGCTAGATTGTGCGAGTTTTTGTTGCTCTGTTATCCTTTTGGTGATAGTAGCCGGTGTGAGTTCGCTCCATCATCGGTTTGGTGGTGGGTCTGTCATTTCGTCGATGTCATATTTTGTGAGTGTTTTGCTCTATCATTCTTTTAGTTGTGGTAGCCGGTGTGAGTTTGCTCCGTCATCCTTTTGGTGGTGGGTCTGTCATTTCATCGATTTCAAATTATACGGGTGTGTGTTGCTCTATCATCCTTTTGTTGATAGTAGCCGATGTGAGTTTGCTCCATCATCCTTTTGGTGGTGGGTCTGTGATTTCGTCGACGATAGATTGTGCGAGCTTTTTTTCCTATATCATCCTTTTGGTTTTAGTAGCCGGTGTGAGTTCACTCCGTCATCGGTTTGGTGGTGGGTCTGTCATTTCGTCGATGTCAGATTTTGCGAGTGTTTTGCTCTATCATTCTTTTAGTTGTAGTAGCCGGTGTGAGTTTGCTCCGTCATCCTTTTGGTGGTGGGTCTGTCATTTCATCGATTTCAAATTATGCGAGTGTGTGTTGCTCTATCATCCTTTTAGTGATAGTAGCCGCTGTGAGTTCGCTCCGTCATCCTTTTGGTGGTGGGTCTATCATTTTTTCGATGTCAGATTGTGCGAGTGTGTTTTGCTCTATCATCCTTTAGGTAGTAGTAGCTGGTGTGAGTTTGCTCAGTGATCCTTTTGGTGGTGGATCTGTCATTTCATCGATGTCAGATTCTGCGAGTGTGTTTTTCTCTATCATACTTTTGGTGATAGTAGCCGGTGTGAGTTTGCTCCATCATCCTTTTGGTGGTGGGTCTGTGATTTCTTCGACGCTAGATTGTGCGAGTTTGTTTTGCTCTATCATCCTTTTGGTTTTAGTAGCCGGTGTGAGTTCGCTCCGTTATCGGTTTGGTGGTGGGTCTGTCATTTCGTCGATGTTAGATTTTGCGAGTGTTTTGCTCTATCATTCTTTTAGTTGTAGTAGCCGGTGTGAGTTTGCTCCGTCATCCTTTTGGTGATGGGTCTGTTATTTCATCGATTTCAAATTATGCGAGTGTGTGTTGCTCTATCATCCTTTTGGTGATTGTAGCCGGTGTGAGTTTGCTCCGTCATCCTTTTGGTGATGGGTCTGTTATTTCATCGATTTCAAATTATGCGAGTGTGTTTTGCTCTATCATCCTTTTGGTGATAGTAGCCGGTGTGAGTTTGCTCCGTCATCCTTTTGGTGGTGGGTCTGTCATTTTGTCGATGTCAGATTGTGCGAGTGTGTTTTGCTCTATCATCCTTTTGGTTGTAGTAGCTGGTGTAAGTTTGCTCAGTAATCCCTTTGGTGGTGGGTCTATCATTTTATCGATGTCTGATTGTGCGAGTGTGTTTTGCTCTATCATACTTTTGGTGATAGTAGCCGGTGTGAGTTTGCTCTGTCATCCTTTTGGTGGTGGGTCTGTGATTTCGTCGATGCTAGATTGTGCGAGTTTTTGTTGCTCTGTTATCCTTTTGGTGATAGTAGCCGGTGTGAGTTCGCTCCATCATCGGTTTGGTGGTGGGTCTGTCATTTCGTCGATGTCATATTTTGTGAGTGTTTTGCTCTATCATTCTTTTAGTTGTGGTAGCCGGTGTGAGTTTGCTCCGTCATCCTTTTGGTGGTGGGTCTGTCATTTCATCGATTTCAAATTATACGGGTGTGTGTTGCTCTATCATCCTTTTGGTGATAGTAGCCGATGTGAGTTTGCTCCATCATCCTTTTGGTGGTGGGTCTGTGATTTCGTCGACGATAGTTTGTGCGAGTTTTTTTTCCTATATCATCCTTTTGGTTTTAGTAGCCGGTGTGAGTTCACTCCGTCATCGGTTTGGTGGTGGGTCTGTCATTTCGTCGATGTCAGATTTTGCGAGTGTTTTGCTCTATCATTCTTTTAGTTGTAGTAGCCGGTGTGAGTTTGCTCCGTCATCCTTTTGGTGGTGGGTCTGTCATTTCATCGATTTCAAATTATGCGAGTGTGTGTTGCTCTATCATCCTTTTAGTGATAGTAGCCGCTGTGAGTTCGCTCCGTCATCCTTTTGGTGGTGGGTCTATCATTTTTTCGATGTCAGATTGTGCGAGTGTGTTTTGCTCTATCATCCTTTAGGTAGTAGTAGCTGGTGTGAGTTTGCTCAGTGATCCTTTTGGTGGTGGATCTGTCATTTCATCGATGTCAGATTCTGCGAGTGTGTTTTTCTCTATCATACTTTTGGTGATAGTAGCCGGTGTGAGTTTGCTCCATCATCCTTTTGGTGGTGGGTCTGTGATTTCTTCGACGCTAGATTGTGCGAGTTTGTTTTGCTCTATCATCCTTTTGGTTTTAGTAGCCGGTGTGAGTTCGCTCCGTTATCGGTTTGGTGGTGGGTCTGTCATTTCGTCGATGTTAGATTTTGCGAGTGTTTTGCTCTATCATTCTTTTAGTTGTAGTAGCCGGTGTGAGTTTGCTCCGTCATCCTTTTGGTGATGGGTCTGTTATTTCATCGATTTCAAATTATGCGAGTGTGTGTTGCTCTATCATCCTTTTGGTGATTGTAGCCGGTGTGAGTTTGCTCCGTCATCCTTTTGGTGATGGGTCTGTTATTTCATCGATTTCAAATTATGCGAGTGTGTTTTGCTCTATCATCCTTTTGGTGATAGTAGCCGGTGTGAGTTTGCTCCGTCATCCTTTTGGTGGTGGGTCTGTCATTTTGTCGATGTCAGATTGTGCGAGTGTGTTTTGCTCTATCATCCTTTTGGTTGTAGTAGCTGGTGTAAGTTTGCTCAGTAATCCCTTTGGTGGTGGGTCTATCATTTTATCGATGTCTGATTGTGCGAGTGTGTTTTGCTCTATCATACTTTTGGTGATAGTAGCCGGTGTGAGTTTGCTCTGTCATCCTTTTGGTGGTGGGTCTGTGATTTCGTCGATGCTAGATTGTGCGAGTTTTTGTTGCTCTATTATCCTTTTGGTGATAGTAGCCGGTGTGAGTTCGCTCCATCATCGGTTTGGTGGTGGGTCTGTCATTTCGTCGATGTCATATTTTGTGAGTGTTTTGCTCTATCATTCTTTTAGTTGTGGTAGCCGGTGTGAGTTTGCTCCGTCATCCTTTTGGTGGTGGGTCTGTCATTTCATCGATTTCAAATTATACGGGTGTGTGTTGCTCTATCATCCTTTTGGTGATAGTAGCCGATGTGAGTTTGCTCCATCATCCTTTTGGTGGTGGGTCTGTGATTTCGTCGACGATAGTTTGTGCGAGTTTTTTTTCCTATATCATCCTTTTGGTTTTAGTAGCCGGTGTGAGTTCACTCCGTCATCGGTTTGGTGGTGGGTCTGTCATTTCGTCGATGTCAGATTTTGCGAGTGTTTTGCTCTATCATTCTTTTAGTTGTAGTAGCCGGTGTGAGTTTGCTCCGTCATCCTTTTGGTGGTGGGTCTATCATTTCATCGATTTCAAATTATGCGAGTGTGTGTTGCTCTATCATCCTTTTAGTGATAGTAGCCGCTGTGAGTTCGCTCCGTCATCCTTTTGGTGGTGGGTCTATCATTTTTTTCGATGTCAGATTGTGCGAGTGTGTTTTGCTCTATCATCCTTTAGGTAGTAGTAGCTGGTGTGAGTTTGCTCAGTGATCCTTTTGGTGGTGGATCTGTCATTTCATCGATGTCAGATTCTGCGAGTGTGTTTTTCTCTATCATACTTTTGGTGATAGTAGCCGGTGTGAGTTTGCTCCATCATCCTTTTGGTGGAGGGTCTGTGATTTCTTCGACGCTAGATTGTGCGAGTTTGTTTTGCTCTATCATCCTTTTGGTTTTAGTAGCCGGTGTGAGTTCGCTCCGTTATCGGTTTGGTGGTGGGTCTATCATTTCGTCGATGTTAGATTTTGCGAGTGTTTTGCTCTATCATTCTTTTAGTTGTAGTAGCCGGTGTGAGTTTGCTCCGTCATCCTTTTGGTGATGGGTCTGTTATTTCATCGATTTCAAATTATGCGAGTGTGTGTTGCTCTATCATCCTTTTGGTGATTGTAGCCGGTGTGAGTTTGCTCCGTCATCCTTTTGGTGGTGGGTCTGTCATTTTGTCGATGTCAGATTGTGCGAGTGTGTTTTTCTCTATCATACTTTTGGTGATAGTAGCCGGTGTGAGTTTGCTCCATCATCCTTTTGGTGGTGGGTCTGTGATTTCGTCGATGATAGATTGTGCGAGTTTGTTTTACTATATCATCCTTTTGGTTTTAGTAGCCAGTGTGAGTTCGCTCCGTCATCGGTTTGGTGGTGGGTCTGTCATTTCGTCGATGTCAGATTTTGCGAGTGTTTTGCTCTATCATTCTTTTAGTTGTAGTAGCCGGTGTGAGTTTGCTCCGTCATCCTTTTGGTGGCGGGTCTGTCATTTCATCGATTTCAAATTATGCGAGTGTGTGTTGCTCTATCATCCTTTTGGTGATTGTAGCCGCTGTGAGTTCGCTCCGTCATCCTTTTGGTGGTAGGTCTATCATTTTTTCGATGTCAGATTGTGCGAGTGTGTTTTGCTCTATCATCCTTTTGGTGGTAGTAGCTGGTGTGAGTTTGCTCAGTAATCCTTTTGGTAGTGGGTCTATCATTTCATCCATGTCAGATTGTGCGAGTGTGTTTTGCTCTATCATACTTTTGGTGATAGTAGCCGGTGTGAGTTTCCTCTGTCATCCTTTTAGTGGTGGGTCTGTGATTTCGTCGATGCTAGATTGTGCGAGTTTTTGTTGCTCTATCATCCTTTTGGTGATAGTAGCCGGTGTGAGGTCGCTCCGTCAGATTTTGCGAGTGTTTTGCTCTATCATTCTTTTAGTTGTGGTAGCCGGTGTGAGTTTGCTCCGTCATCCTTTTGGTGGTGGGTCTGTCATTTCATCGATTTCAAATTATGCGGGTGTGTGTTTCTCTATCATCCTTTTGGTGATAGTAGCCGGTGTGAGTTTGCTCCGACATCCTTTTGGTGGTGGGTCTGTCATTTTGTCGATGTCAGATTGTGCGTGTTTTGCTCTATCATCCTTTTGGCAGTAGTAGCTGGTGTGAGTATGCTCAGTGATCCTTTTGGTGGTGGATCTGTCATTTCATCGATGTCAGATTCTGCGAGTGTGTTTTTCTCTATCATACTTTTGGTGATAGTAGCGGGTGTGAGTTTGCTCCATCATCCTTTTGGTGGTGGGTATGTGATTTCTTCGACGCTAGATTGTGCGAGTTTGTTTTGCTCTATCATCCTTTTGGTTTTAGTAGCCGGTGTGAGTTCGCTCCGTTATCGGTTTGGTGGTGGGTTTGTCATTTCGTCGATGTTAGATTTTGCGAGTGTTTTGCTCTATCATTCTTTTAGTTGTAGTAGCCGGTGTGAGTTTGCTCCGTCATCCTTTTGGTGATGGGTCTGTTATTTCATCGATTTCAAATTATGTGAGTGTGTGTTGCTCTATCATCCTTTTGGTGATAGTAGCCGGTGTGAGTTTGCTCCTTCATCCTTTTGGTGGTGGGTCTGTCATTTTGTCGATGTCAGATTGTGCGAGTGTGTTTTTCTCTATCATACTTTTGGTGATAGTAGCCGGTGTGAGTTTGCTCCATCATCCTTTTGGTGGTGGGTCTGTGATTTCGTCGACGATAGATTGTGCGAGTTTGTTTTACTATATCATCCTTTTGGTTTTAGTAGCCGGTGTGAGTTCGCTCCGTCATCGGTTTGGTGGTGGGTCTGTCATTTCGTCGATGTCAGATTTTGCGAGTGTTTTGCTCTATCATTCTTTTAGTTGTAGTAACCGGTGTGAGTTTGCTCGGTCATCCTTTTGGTGGCGGGTCTGTCATTTCATCGATTTCAAATTATGCGAGTGTGTGTTGCTCTATCATCCTTTTGGTGATTGTAGCCGCTGTGAGTTTGCTCCGTCATCCTTTTGGTGGTAGGTCTATCATTTTTTCGATGTCAGATTGTGCGAGTGTGTTTTTCTCTATCATCCTTTTGGTGGTAGTAGCTGGTGTGAGTTTGCTCAGTAATCCTTTTGGTGGTGGGTCTATCATTTCATCCATGTCAGATTGTGCGAGTGTGTTTTGCTCTATCATACTTTTGGTGATAGTAGCCGGTGTGAGTTTGCTCTGTCATCCTTTTGGTGGTGGGTCTGTGATTTCGTCGATGCTAGATTGTGCGAGTTTTTGTTGCTCTATCATCCTTTTGGTGATAGTAGCCGGTGTGAGGTCGCTCCGTCAGATTTTGCAAGTGTTTTGCTCTATCTTTCTTTTAGTTGTAGTAGCCGGTGTGAGTTTGCTCCGTCACCCTTTTGGTGGTGGGTCTGTCATTTCATTGATTTTAAATTATGCGAGTGTGTGTTGCTATATCATCCTTTTGGTGATAGTAGCCGGTGTGAGTTCGCTCCGTCATCCTTTTGGTGGTGGGTCTGTCATTTTGTCGATGTCAGATTGTGCGAGTGTGTTTTGCTCTATCATCCTTTAGGTAGTAGTAGCTGGTGTGAGTTTGCTCAGTGATCCTTTTGGTGGTGGATCTGTCATTTCATCGATGTCAAATTCTGCGAGTGTGTTTTTCTCTATCATACTTTTGGTGATAGTAGCCGGTGTGAGTTTGCTCCATCATCCTTTTGGTGGTGGGTCTGTGATTTCTTCGACGCTAGATTGTGCGAGTTTGTTTTGCTGTATCATCCTTTTGGTTTTAGTAGCCGGTGTGAGTTCGCTCCGTCATCGGTTTGGTGGTGGGTCTGTCATTTCGTCGATGTTAGATTTTGCGAGTGTTTTGCTCTATCATTCTTTTAGTTGTAGTAGCCGGTGTGAGTTTGCTCTGTCATCCTTTTGGTGATGGGTCTGTTATTTCATCGATTTCAAATTATGCGAGTGTGTGTTGCTCTATCATCCTTTTGGTGATAGTAGCCGGTGTGAGTTTGCTCCGTCATCCTTTTGGTGGTGGGTCTGTCATTTTGTCGATGTCAGATTGGGCGAGTGTGTTTTGCTCTATCATCCTTTTGGTTGTAGTAGCTGGTGTAAGTTTGCTCAGTAATCCCTTTGGTGGTGGGTCTATCATTTCATCGATGTCAGATTGTGCGAGTGTGTTTTGCTCTATCATACTTTTGGTGATAGTAGCCGGTGTGAGTTTGCTCTGTCATCCTTTTGGTGGTGGGTCTGTGATTTCGTCGATGCTAGATTGTGGGAGTTTTTGTTGCTCTGTTATCCTTTTGGTGATAGTAGCCGGTGTGAGTTCGCTCCATCATCGGTTTGGTGGTGGGTCTGTCATTTCGTCGATGTCAGATTTTGTGAGTGTTTTGCTCTATCATTCTTTTAGTTGTGGTAGCCGGTGTGAGTTTGCTCCGTCATCCTTTTGGTGGTGGGTCTGTCATTTCATCGATTTCAAATTATGCGGGTGTGTGTTGCTCTATCATACTTTTGGTGATAGTAGCCGGTGTGAGTTTGCTCTGTCATCCTTTTGGTGGTGGGTCTGTGATTTCGTCGATGCTAGATTGTGCGAGTTTTTGTTGCTCTGTTATCCTTTTGGTGATAGTAGCCGGTGTGAGTTCGCTCCATCATCGGTTTGGTGGTGGGTCTGTCATTTCGTCGATGTCAGATTTTGTGAGTGTTTTGCTCTATCATTCTTTTAGTTGTGGTAGCCGGTGTGAGTTTGCTCCGTCATCCTTTTGGTGGTGGGTCTGTCATTTCATCGATTTCAAATTATACGGGTGTGTGTTGCTCTATCATCCTTTTGGTGATAGTAGCCGATGTGAGTTTGCTCCATCATCCTTTTGGTGGTGGGTCTGTGATTTCGTCGACGATAGATTGTGCGAGTTTTTTTTCCTATATCATCCTTTTGGTTTTAGTAGCCGGTGTGAGTTCACTCCGTCATCGGTTTGGTGGTGGGTCTGTCATTTCGTCGATGTCAGATTTTGTGAGTGTTTTGCTTAATCATTCTTTTAGTTGTAGTAGCCGGTGTGAGTTTGCTCCGTCATCCTTTGGGTGGCGGGTCTGTCATTTCATCGATTTCAAATTGTGCAAGTGTGTGTTGCTCTATCATCCTTTTGGTGATAGTAGCCGCTGTGAGTTCGCTCCGTCATCCTTTTGGTGGTGGGTCTATCATTTTTTCGATGTCAGATTGTGCGAGTGTGTTTTGCTCTATCATCCTTTTGGTGGTAGTAGCTGGTGTGAGTTTGCTCAGTAATCCTTTTGGTGGTGGGTCTATCATTTCATCCATGTCAGATTGTGCTTGTGTGTTTTGCTCTATCATACTTTTGGTGATAGTAGTCGGTGTGAGTTTGCTCTATCATCCTTTTGGTGGTGTGTCTGTGATTTCGTCGATGCTAGATTGTGCGAGTTTTTGTTGCTCTATCATCCTTTTGGTGATAGTAGCCGGTCTGAGGTCGCTCCGTCAGATTTTGCAAGTGTTTTGCTCTATCTTTCTTTTAGTTGTAGTAGCCGGTGCGAGTTTGCTTTGTCACCCTTTTGGTGGTGGGTCTGTCATTTCATCGATTTCAAATTATGCGAGTGTGTGTTGCTCTATCATCCTTTTGGTGATAGTAGCCGGTGTGAGTTCGCTCCGTCGTCCTTTTGGTGGTGGGTCTGTCATTTTGTCGATGTCAGATTGTGCGAGCGTGTTTTGCTCTATCATCCTTTAGGTAGTAGTAGCTGGTGTGAGTTTGCTCAGTGATCCTTTTGGTGGTGGATCTGTCATTTCATCGATGTCAGATTCTGCGAGTGTGTTTTTCTCTATCATACTTTTGGTGATAGTAGCCGGTGTGAGTTTGCTCCATCATCCTTTTGGTGGTGGGTCTGTGATTTCGTCGACGCTAGATTGTGCGAGTTTGTTTTGCTCTATCATCCTTTTGGTTTTAGTAGCCGATGTGAGTTCGCTCCGTCATTGGTTTGGTGGTGGGTCTGTCATTTCGTCGATGTTAGATTTTGCGAGTGTTTTGCTCTATCATTCTTTTAGTTGTAGTAGCCGGTGTGAGTTTGCTCCGTCATCCTTTTGGTGGTAGGTCTGTTATTTCATCGATTTCAAATTATGCGAGTGTGTGTTGCTCTATCATCCTTTTGATGATAGTAGCCGCTGTGAGTTTGCTTCGTCATCCTTTTGGTGGTGGGTCTGTCATTTTGTCGATGTCAGATTGTGCGAGTGTGTTTTGCTCTATCATCCTTTTGGTTGTAGTAGCTGGTGTAAGTTTGCTCAGTAATCCCTTTGGTGGTGGGTCTATCATTTCATCGATGTCAGATTGTGCGAGTGTGTTTTGCTCTATGATACTTTTGGTGATAGTAGCCGGTGTGAGTTTGCTCTGTCATCCTTTTGGTGGTGGGTCTGTGATTTCGTCGATGCTAGATTGTGCGACTTTTTGTTGCTCTGTTATCGTTTTGGTGATAGTAGCCGGTATGAGTTCGCTCCATCATCGGTTTGGTGGTGGGTCTGTCATTTCGTCGATGTCAGATTTTGTGAGTGTTTTGCTCTATCATTCTTTTAGTTGTGGTAGCCGGTGTGAGTTTGCTCCGTCATCCTTTTGGTGGTGGGTCTGTCATTTCATCGATTTCAAATTATGCGGGTGTGTGTTGCTCTATCATCCTTTTGGTGATAGTAGCCGTTGTGAGTTTGCTCCATCATCCTTTTGGTGGTGGGTCTGTGATTTCGTCGACGATAGATTGTGCGAGTTTTTTTTGCTATATCATCCTTTTGGTTTTAGTAGCCGGTGTGAGTTCGCTCCGTCATCGGTTTGGTGGTGGGTCTGTCATTTCGTCGATGTCAGATTTTACGAGTGTTTTGCTCTATCATTCTTTTAGTTGTAGTAGCCGCTGTGAGTTCGCTCCGTCATCCTTTTGGTGGTGGGTCTATCATTTTTTCGATGTCAGATTGTGCGAGTGTGTTTTGCTCTATCATCCTTCTGGTGGTTGTAGCTGGTGCGAGTTTGCTCAGTAATCCTTTTAGTGGTGGGTCTATCATTTCATCCATGTCAGATTGTGCGAGTGTGTGTTGCTCTATCATCCTTTTGGTGATAGTAGCCGGTGTTAGTTTGCTCCATCATCCTTTTGGTGGTGGGTCTGTGATTTCGTCGACGATAGATTGTGCGAGTTTTTTTTGCTATATCATCCTTTTGGTTTTAGTAGCCGGTGTGAGTTCGCTCCGTCATCGGTTTGGTGGTGGGTCTGTCATTTCGTCGATGTCAGATTTTACGAGTGTTTTGCTCTATCATTCTTTTAGTTGTAGTAGCCGGTGTGAGTTTGCTTCGTCATCCTTTTGGTGGCGGGTCTGTCATTTCGTCGATTTCAAATTATGCGAGTGTGTGTTGCTCTATCATCCTTTTGGTGATAGTAGCCGCTGTGAGTTCGCTCCGTCATCATTTTGGTGGTGGGTCTATCATTTTTTCGATGTCAGATTGTGCGAATGTGTTTTGCTCTATCATCCTTCTTGTGGTTGTAGCTGGTGCGAGTTTGCTCAGTAATCCTTTTGGTGGTGGGTCTATCATTTCATCCATGTCAGATTGTGCGAGTGTGTTTTTCTCTATCATACTTTTGGTGATAGTAGCCGGTGTGAGTTTGCTCTGTCATCCTTTTGGTGGTGGGTCTGTGATTTCGTCGATGCTAGATTGTGCGAGTTTTTGTTGCTCTATGATCCTTTTGGTGATAGTAGCCGGTCTGAGGTCGCTTCGTCAGATTTTGCAAGTGTTTTGCCCTATCTTTCTTTTAGCTGTAATAGCCGGTGTGAGTTTGCTCTGTCACCCTTTTGGTGGTGGGTCTGTCATTTCATTGATTTAAAATTATGCGAGTGTGTGTTGCTCTATCATCCTTTTGGTGATAGTAGCCGGTGTGAGTTCGCTTCGTCATCCTTTTGGTGGTGGGTCTGTCATTTTGTCGATGTCAGATTGTGCGAGCGTGTTTTGCTCTATCATCCTTTAGGTAGTAGTAGCTGGTGTGAGTTTGCTCAGTGATCCTTTTGGTGGTGGATCTGTCATTTCATCGATGTCAGATTATGCGAGTGTGTTTTTCTCTATCATACTTTCGGTGATAGTAGCCGGTGTGAGTTTGCTCCATCATCCTTTTGGTGGTGGGTCTGTGATTTCGTCGACGCTAGATTGTGCGAGTTTGTTTTGCTCTATCATCCTTTTGGTTTTAGTAGCCGGTGTGAGTTCGCTCCGTCATCGGTTTGGTGGTGGGTCTGTCATTTCGTCGATGTTAGATTTTGCGAGTGTTTTGCTCTATCATTCTTTTGGTTGTAGTAGCCGGTGCGAGTTTGCTTTGTCACCCTTTTGGTGGTGGGTCTGTCATTTCATCGATTTCAAATTATGCGAGTGTGTGTTGCTCTATCATCCTTTTGGTGATAGTAGCCGGTGTGAGTTCGCTCCGTCGTCCTTTTAGTGGTGGGTCTGTCATTTTGTCGATGTCAGATTGTGCGAGCGTGTTTTGCTCTATCATCCTTTAGGTAGTAGTAGCTGGTGTGAGTTTGCTCAGTGATCCTTTTGGTGGTGGATCTGTCATTTCATCGATGTCAGATTCTGCGAGTGTGTTTTTCTCTATCATACTTTTGGTGATAGTAGCCGGTGTGAGTTTGCTCCATCATCCTTTTGGTGGTGGGTCTGTGATTTCGTCGACGCTAGATTGTGCGAGTTTGTTTTGCTCTATCATCCTTTTGGTTTTAGTAGCCGATGTGAGTTCGCTCCGTCATCGGTTTGGTGGTGGGTCTGTCATTTCGTCGATGTTAGATTTTGCGAGTGTTTTGCTATATCATTCTTTTAGTTGTAGTAGCCGGTGTGAGTTTCCTCCATCATCCTTTTGGTGGTAGGTCTGTTATTTCATCGATTTCAAATTATGCGAGTGTGTGTTGCTCTATCATCCTTTTGATGATAGTAGCCGCTGTGAGTTTGCTTCGTCATCCTTTTGGTGGTGGGTCTGTCATTTTGTCGATGTCAGATTGTGCGAGTGTGTTTTGCTCTATCATCCTTTTGGTTGTAGTAGCTGGTGTAAGTTTGCTCAGTAATCCCTTTGGTGGTGGGTCTATCATTTCATCAATGTCAGATTGTGCGAGTGTGTTTTGCTCTATCATACTTTTGGTGATAGTAGCCGGTGTGAGTTTGCTCTGTCATCCTTTTGGTGGTGGGTCTGTGATTTTGTCGATGCTAGATTGTGCGACTTTTTGTTGCTCTGTTATCGTTTTGGTGATAGTAGCCGGTGTGAGTTCGCTCCATCATCGGTTTGGTGGTGGGTCTGTCATTTCGTCGATGTCAGATTTTGTGAGTGTTTTGCTCTATCATTCTTTTAGTTGTGGTAGCCGGTGTGAGTTTGCTCCGTCATCCTTTTGGTGGTGGGTCTGTCATTTCATCGATTTCAAATTATGCGGGTGTGTGTTGCTCTATCATCCTTTTGGTGATAGTAGCCGTTGTGAGTTTGCTCCATCATCCTTTTGGTGGTGGGTCTGTGATTTCGTCGACGATAGATTGTGCGAGTTTTTTTTGCTATATCATCCTTTTGGTTTTAGTAGCCGGTGTGAGTTCGCTCCGTCATCGGTTTGGTGGTGGGTCTGTCATTTCGTCGATGTCAGATTTTACGAGTGTTTTGCTCTATCATTCTTTTAGTTGTAGTAGCCGCTGTGAGTTCGCTCCGTCATCCTTTTGGTGGTGGGTCTATCATTTTTTCGATGTCAGATTGTGCGAGTGTGTTTTGCTCTATCATCCTTCTGGTGGTTGTAGCTGGTGCGAGTTTGCTCAGTAATCCTTTTGGTGGTGGGTCTATCATTTCATCCATGTCAGATTGTGCGAGTGTGTGTTGCTCTATCATCCTTTTGGTGATAGTAGCCGGTGTTAGTTTGCTCCATCATCCTTTTGGTGGTGGGTCTGTGATTTCGTCGACGATAGATTGTGCGAGTTTTTTTTGCTATATCATCCTTTTGGTTTTAGTAGCCGGTGTGAGTTCGCTCCGTCATCGGTTTGGTGGTGGGTCTGTCATTTCGTCGATGTCAGATTTTACGAGTGTTTTGCTCTATCATTCTTTTAGTTGTAGTAGCCGGTGTGAGTTTGCTTCGTCATCCTTTTGGTGGCGGGTCTGTCATTTCGTCGATTTCAAATTATGCGAGTGTGTGTTGCTCTATCATCCTTTTGGTGATAGTAGCCGCTGTGAGTTCGCTCCGTCATCCTTTTGGTGGTGGGTCTATCATTTTTTCGATGTCAGATTGTGCGAGTGTGTTTTGCTCTATCATCCTTCTGGTGGTTGTAGCTAGTGCGAGTTTGCTCAGTAATCCTTTTGGTGGTGGGTCTATCATTTCATCCATGTCAGATTGTGCGAGTGTGTTTTTCTCTATCATACTTTTGGTGATAGTAGCCGGTGTGAGTTTGCTCTGTCATCCTTTTGGTGGTGGGTCTGTGATTTCGTCGATGCTAGATTGTGCGAGTTTTTGTTGCTCTATGATCCTTTTGGTGATAGTAGCCGGTCTGAGGTCGCTTCGTCAGATTTTGCAAGTGTTTTGCCCTATCTTTCTTTTAGCTGTAATAGCCCGGTGTGAGTTTGCTCTGTCACCCTTTTGGTGGTGGGTCTGTCATTTCATTGATTTAAAATTATGCGAGTGTGTGTTGCTCTATCATCCTTTTGGTGATAGTAGCCGGTGTGAGTTCGCTTCGTCATCCTTTTGGTGGTGGGTCTGTCATTTTGTCGATGTCAGATTGTGCGAGCGTGTTTTGCTCTATCATCCTTTAGGTAGTAGTAGCTGGTGTGAGTTTGCTCAGTGATCCTTTTGGTGGTGGATCTGTCATTTCATCAATGTCAGATTATGCGAGTGTGTTTTTCTCTATCATACTTTCGGTGATAGTAGCCGGTGTGAGTTTGCTCCATCATCCTTTTGGTGGTGGGTCTGTGATTTCGTCGACGCTAGATTGTGCGAGTTTGTTTTGCTCTATCATCCTTTTGGTTTTAGTAGCCGGTGTGAGTTCGCTCCGTCATCGGTTTGGTGGTGGGTCTGTCATTTCGTCGATGTTAGATTTTGCGAGTGTTTTTGCTCTATCATTCTTTTAGTTGTAGTAACCGGTGTGAGTTTGCTCCGTCATCCTTTTGGTGGTGGGTCTGTTATTTCATCGATTTCAAATTATGCGAGTGTGTGTTGCTCTATCATCCTTTTGGTGATATTAGCCATTGTGAGTTTGCTCCGTCATCCTTTTGGTGGTGGGTCTGTCATTTTGTCGATGTCAGATTGTGCGACTGTGTTTTGCTCTATCATCGTTTTGGTTGTAGTAGCTGGTGTAAGTTTGCTCAGTAATCCCTTTGGTGGTGGGTCTATCATTTCATCGATGTCAGATTGTGCGAGTGTGTTTTGCTCTATCATACTTTTGGTGATAGTAGCCGGTGTGAGTTTGGTCTGTCATCCTTTTGGTGGTGGGTCTGTGATTTCGTCGATGCTAGATTGTACGACTTTTTGTTGCTCTGTTATCCTTTTGGTGATAGTAGCCGGTGTGAGTTCGCTCCATCATCGGTTTGGTGGTGGGTCTGTCATTTCGTCGATGTCAGATTTTGTGAGTGTTTTGCTCTATCATTCTTTTAGTTGTGGTAGCCGGTGTGAGTTTGCTCCGTCATCCTTTTGGTGGTGGGTCTGTCATTTCATCGATTTCAAATTATGCGAGTGTGTGTTGCTCTATCATCCTTTTGGTGATAGTAGCCGGTGTTAGTTTGCTCCATCATCCTTTTGGTGGTGGGTCTGTGATTTCGTCGACGATTGATTGTGCGAGTTTTTTTTGCTATATCATCCTTTTGGTTTAAGTAGCCGGTGTGAGTTCGCTCCGTCATCGGTTTGGTGGTGGGTCTGTCATTTTGTCGATGTCAGATTTTACGAGTGTTTTGCTCTATCATTCTTTTAGTTGTAGTAGCCGGTGTGAGTTTGCTTCGTCATCCTTTTGGTGGCGGGTCTGTCATTTCATCGATTTCAACATATGCGAGTGTGTGTTGCTCTATCATCCTTTTGGTGATAGTAGCCGCTGTAAGTTTGCTCCGTCATCCTTTTGGTGGTGGGTCTATCATTTTTTCGATGTCAGATTGTGCGAGTGAGTTTTGCTCTATCATCCTTCTGGTGGTTGTAGCTGGTGTGAGTTTGCTCAGTAATCCTTTTGGTGGTAGGTCTATCATTTCATCCATGTCATATTGTGCTAGTGTGTTTTGCTCTATCATACTTTTGGTGATAGTAGCTGGTGTGAGTTTGCTCTGTCATCCTTTTGGTGGTGGGTCTGTGATTTCGTCGATGCTAGATTCTGCGAGTTTTTGTTGCTCTATGATCCTTTTGGTGATAGTAGCCGGTCTGAGGTCGCTTCGTCAGATTTTGCAAGTGTTTTGCTCTATCTTTCTTTTAGCTGTAATAGCCGGTGTGAGTTTGCTCTGTCACCCTTTTGGTGGTGGGTCTGTCATTTCATTGATTTAAAATTATGCGAGTGTGTGTTGCTCTATCATCCTTTTGGTGATAGTAGCCGGTGTGAGTTCGCTTCGTCGTCCTTTTGGTGGTGGGTCTATCATTTTGTCGATGTCAGATTATGCGAGCGTGTTTTGCTCTATCATCCTTTAGGTAGTAGTAGCTGGTGTGAGTTTGCTCAGTGATCCTTTTGGTGGTGGATCTGTCATTTCATCGATGTCAGATTATGCGAGTGTGTTTTTCTCTATCATACTTTCGGTGATAGTAGCCGGTGTGAGTTTGCTCCATCATCCTTTTGGTGGTGGGTCTGTGATTTCGTCGACGCTAGATTGTGCGAGTTTGTTTTGCTCTATCATCCTTTTGGTTTTAGTAGCCGGTGTGAGTTCGCTCCGTCATCGGTTTGGTGGTGGGTCTGTCATTTCGTCGATGTTAGATTTTGCGAGTGTTTTGCTCTATCATTCTTTTAGTTGTAGTAACCGGTGTGAGTTTGCTCCGTCATCCTTTTGGTGGTGGGTCTGTTATTTCATCGGTTTCAAATTATGCGAGTGTGTGTTGCTCTATCATCCTTTTGGTGATATTAGCCATTGTGAGTTTGCTCCGTCATCCTTTTGGTGGTGGGTCTGTCATTTTGTCGATGTCAGATTGTGCGACTGTGTTTTGCTCTATCATCGTTTTGGTTGTAGTAGCTGGTGTAAGTTTGCTCAGTAATCCCTTTGGTGGTGGGTCTATCATTTCATCGATGTCAGATTGTGCGAGTGTGTTTTGCTCTATCATACTTTTGGTGATAGTAGCCGGTGTGAGTTTGGTCTGTCATCCTTTTGGTGGTGGGTCTGTGATTTCGTCGATGCTAGATTGTACGACTTTTTGTTGCTCTGTTATCCTTTTGGTGATAGTAGCCGGTGTGAGTTCGCTCCATCATCGGTTTGGTGGTGGGTCTGTCATTTCGTCGATGTCAGATTTTGTGAGTGTTTTGCTCTATCATTCTTTTAGTTGTGGTAGCCGGTGTGAGTTTGCTCCGTCATCCTTTTGGTGGTGGGTCTGTCATTTCATCGATTTCAAATTATGCGAGTGTGTGTTGCTCTATCATCCTTTTGGTGATAGTAGCCGGTGTTAGTTTGCTCCATCATCCTTTTGGTGGTGGGTCTGTGATTTCGTCGACGATTGATTGTGCGAGTTTTTTTTGCTATATCATCCTTTTGGTTTAAGTAGCCGGTGTGAGTTCGCTCCGTCATCGGTTTGGTGGTGGGTCTGTCATTTTGTCGATGTCAGATTTTACGAGTGTTTTGCTCTATCATTCTTTTAGTTGTAGTAGCCGGTGTGAGTTTGCTTCGTCATCCTTTTGGTGGCGGGTCTGTCATTTCATCGATTTCAACATATGCGAGTGTGTGTTGCTCTATCATCCTTTTGGTGATAGTAGCCGCTGTAAGTTTGCTCCGTCATCCTTTTGGTGGTGGGTCTATCATTTTTTCGATGTCAGATTGTGCGAGTGAGTTTTGCTCTATCATCCTTCTGGTGGTTGTAGCTGGTGTGAGTTTGCTCAGTAATCCTTTTGGTGGTAGGTCTATCATTTCATCCATGTCATATTGTGCTAGTGTGTTTTGCTCTATCATACTTTTGGTGATAGTAGCTGGTGTGAGTTTGCTCTGTCATCCTTTTGGTGGTGGGTCTGTGATTTCGTCGATGCTAGATTCTGCGAGTTTTTGTTGCTCTATGATCCTTTTGGTGATAGTAGCCGGTCTGAGGTCGCTTCGTCAGATTTTGCAAGTGTTTTGCTCTATCTTTCTTTTAGCTGTAATAGCCGGTGTGAGTTTGCTCTGTCACCCTTTTGGTGGTGGGTCTGTCATTTCATTGATTTAAAATTATGCGAGTGTGTGTTGCTCTATCATCCTTTTGGTGATAGTAGCCGGTGTGAGTTCGCTTCGTCGTCCTTTTGGTGGTGGGTCTATCATTTTGTCGATGTCAGATTATGCGAGCGTGTTTTGCTCTATCATCCTTTAGGTAGTAGTAGCTGGTGTGAGTTTGCTCAGTGATCCTTTTGGTGGTGGATCTGTCATTTCATCGATGTCAGATTATGCGAGTGTGTTTTTCTCTATCATAATTTCGGTGATAGTAGCCGGTGTGAGTTTGCTCCATCATCCTTTTGGTGGTGGGTCTGTGATTTCGTCGACGCTAGATTGTGCGAGTTTGTTTTGCTCTATCATCCTTTTGGTTTTAGTAGCCAGTGTGAGTTCGCTCCGTCATCGGTTTGGTGGTGGGTCTGTCATTTCGTCGATGTTAGATTTTGCGAGTGTTTGGCTCTATCATTCTTTTAGTTGTAGTAACCGGTGTGAGTTTGCTCCGTCATCCTTTTGGTGGTGGGTCTGTTATTTCATCGATTTCAAATTATGCGAGTGTGTGTTGCTCTATCATCCTTTTGGTGATAGTAGCCGCAGTGAGTTTGCTCCGTCATCCTTTTGGTGGTGGGTCTGTCATTTTGTCGATGTCAGATTGTGCGAGTGTGTTTTGCTCTATCATCCTTTTGGTTGTAGTAGCTGGTGTAAGTTTGCTCAGTAATCCCTTTGGTGGTGGGTCTATCATTTCATCGATGTCAGATTGTGCGAGTGTGTTTTGCTCTATCATACTTTTGGTGATAGTAGCCAATGTGAGTTTGCTCTGTCATTCTTTTGGTGGTGGGTCTGTGATTTCGTCGATGCTAGATTGTACGACTTTTTGTTGCTCTGTTATCCTTTTGGTGATAGTAGCCGGTGTGAGTTCGCTCCATCATCGGTTTGGTGGTGGGTCTGTCATTTCGTCGATGTCAGATTTTGTGAGTGTTTTGCTCTATCATTCTTTTAGTTGTGGTAGCCGGTGTGAGTTTGCTCCGTCATCCTTTTGGTGGTGGGTCTGTCATTTCATCGATTTCAAATTATGCGGGTGTGTGTTGCTCTATCATCCTTTTGGTGATAGTAGCCGGTGTTAGTTTGCTCCATCATCCTTTTGGTGGTGGGTCTGTGATTTCGTCGACGATTGATTGTGCGAGTTTTTTTTGCTATATCATCCTTTTGGTTTAAGTAGCCGGCGTGAGTTCGCTCCGTCATCGGTTTGGTGGTGGGTCTGTCATTTTGTCGATGTCAGATTTTACGAGTGTTTTGCTCTATCATTCTTTTAGTTGTAGTAGCCGGTGTGAGTTTGCTTCGTCATCCTTTTGGTGGCGGGTCTGTCATTTCATCGATTTCAACATATGCGAGTGTGTGTTGCTCTATCATCCTTTTGGTGATAGTAGCCGCTGTGAGTTTGCTCCGTCATCCTTTTGGTGGTGGGTCTATCATTTTTTCGATGTCAGATTGTGCGAGTGTGTTTTGCTCTATCATCCTTCTGGTGGTTGTAGCTGGTGTGAGTTTGCTCAGTAATCCTTTTGGTGGTAGGTCTATCATTTCATCCATGTCATATTGTGCTAGTGTGTTTTGCTCTATCATACTTTTGGTGATAGTAGCTGGTGTGAGTTTGCTCTGTCATCCTTTTGGTGGTGGGTCTGTGATTTCGTCGATGCTAGATTCTGCGAGTTTTTGTTGCTCTATGATCCTTTTGGTGATAGTAGCCGGTCTGAGGTCGCTTCGTCAGATTTTGCAAGTGTTTTGCTCTATCTTTCTTTTAGCTGTAATAGCCGGTGTGAGTTTGCTCTGTCACCCTTTTGGTGGTGGGTCTGTCATTTCATTGATTTAAAATTATGCGAGTGTGTGTTGCTCTATCATCCTTTTGGTGATAGTAGCCGGTGTGAGTTCGCTTCGTCGTCCTTTTGGTGGTGGGTCTATCATTTTGTCGATGTCAGATTATGCGAGCGTGTTTTGCTCTATCATCCTTTAGGTAGTAGTAGCTGGTGTGAGTTTGCTCAGTGATCCTTTTGGTGGTGGATCTGTCATTTCATCGATGTCAGATTATGCGAGTGTGTTTTTCTCTATCATACTTTCGGTGATAGTAGCCGGTGTGAGTTTGCTCCATCATCCTTTTGGTGGTGGGTCTGTGATTTCGTCGACGCTAGATTGTGCGAGTTTGTTTTGCTCTATCATCCTTTTGGTTTTAGTAGCCAGTGCGAGTTCGCTCCGTCATCGGTTTGGTGGTGGGTCTGTCATTTCGTCGATGTTAGATTTTGCGAGTGTTTGGCTCTATCATTCTTTTAGTTGTAGTAACCGGTGTGAGTTTGCTCCGTCATCCTTTTGGTGGTGGGTCTGTTATTTCATCGATTTCAAATTATGCGAGTGTGTGTTGCTCTATCATCCTTTTGGTGATAGTAGCCGCAGTGAGTTTGCTCCGTCATCCTTTTGGTGGTGGGTCTGTCATTTTGTCGATGTCAGATTGTGCGAGTGTGTTTTGCTCTATCATCCTTTTGGTTGTAGTAGCTGGTGTAAGTTTGCTCAGTAATCCCTTTGGTGGTGGGTCTATCATTTCATCGATGTCAGATTGTGCGAGTGTGTTTTGCTCTATCATACTTTTGGTGATAGTAGCCAATGTGAGTTTGCTCTGTCATTCTTTTGGTGGTGGGTCTGTGATTTCGTCGATGCTAGATTGTTCGAGTTTTTGTTGTTCTGTTATCCTTTTGGTGATAGTAGCCGGTGTGAGTTTGCTCCATCATCGGTTTGGTGGTGGGTCTGTCATTTCGTCGATGTCAGATTTTGTTAGTGTTTTGCTCTATCATTCTTTTAGTTGTGGTAGCCGGTGTGAGTTTGCTCCGTCATCCTTTTGGTGGTGGGTCTGTCATTTCATCGATTTCAAATTATGCGGGTGTGTGTTGCTCTATCATCCTTTTGGTGATAGTAGCCGGTGTGAGTTTGCTCCATCATCCTTTTGGTGGTGGGTCTGTGATTTCGTCGACGATAGATTGTGCGAGTTTTTTTTGCTATATCATCCTTTTGGTTTTAGTAGTCGGTGTGAGTTCGCTCCGTCATCGGTTTGGTGGTGGGTCTGTTATTTCGTCGATGTCAGATTTTACGAGTGTTTTGCTCTATCATTCTTTTAGTTGTAGTAGCCGGTGCGAGTTTGCTCCGTCATCCTTTTGGTGGCGTATCTGTCATTTCATCGATTTCAAATTATGCGAGTGTGTGTTGCTCTATCATCCTTTTGGTGATAGTAGCCGCTGTGAGTTCGCTCCGTCATCCTTTTGGTGGTGGGTCTATCATTTTTTCGATGTCAGATTGTGCGAGTGTGTTTTGCTCTATCATCCTTTTGGTTGTAGTAGCTAGTGTGAGTTTGCTCCGTAATCCCTTTGGTGGTGGGTCTATCATTTCATCGATGTCAGATTGTGCGAGTGTGTATTGCTCTATCATTCTTTTGGTGATAGTAGCCGGTGTGAGTTTGCTCTGTCATCCTTTTGGTGGTGGGTCTGTGATTTCATCGATGATAGATTGTGCGAGTTTTTGTTGCTCTGTTATCCTTTTGGTGATAGTAACCGGTGTGAGTTCGCTCCATCATCGGTTTGGTGGTGGGTCTGCCATTTCGTCGATGTCAGATTTTGTGAGTGTTTTGCTCTATCATTCTTTTAGTTGTGGTAGCCGGTGTGAGTTTGCTCCGTCAGCTATTTGGTGGTGGGTCTGTCATTTCATCGATTTCAAATTATGCGGGTGTGTGTTGCTCTATCATCCTTTTGGTGATAGTAGCCGGTGTGAGTTTGCTCCATCATCCTTTTGGTGGCGGGTCTGTGATTTCGTCGACGATAGATTGTGCGAGTTTTTTTTGCTATATCATCCTTTTGGTTTTAGTAGCCGGTGTGAGTTCGCTCCGTCATCGGTTTGGTGGTGGGTCTGTCATTTCGTCGATGTCAGATTTTGCGAGTGTTTTGCTCTATCATTCTTTTAGTTGTAGTAGCCGGTGTGAGTTTGCTTTGTCATCCTTTTGGTGGTGGGTCTGTCATTTCATCGATTTCAAATTATGCAAGTGTGTGTTGCTCTATCATCCTTTTGGTGATAGTAGCCGCTGTGAGTTTGCTCCGTCATCCTTTTGGTGGTGGGTCTATCATTTTTTCGATGTCAGATTATGTGAGTCTGTTTTGCTCTATCATCCTTTTGGTGGTAGTAGCTGGTGTGAGTTTGCTCAGTAATCCTTTTGGTGGTGGGTCTATCATTTCATCCATGTCAGATTGTGCGAGTGTGTTTCGCTCTATTATACTTTTGGTGATAGTAGCCGGTGTGAGTTTGCTCTGTCACCCTTTTGGTGGTGGGTCTGTCATTTCATTGATTTAAAATTATGTGAGTGTGTGTTGCTCTATCATCCTTTTGGTGATAGTAGCCGGTGTGAGTTCGCTCCGTCATCCTTTTGGTGGTAGGCCTGTCATTTTGTCGATGTCAGATTGTGCGAGTGTGTTTTGCTCTATCATCCTTTAGGTAGTAGTAGCTGGTGTGAGTTTGCTCAGTGATCCTTTTGGTGGTGGATCTGTCATTTCATCGATGTCAGATTCTGCGAGTGTGTTTTTCTCTATCATACTTTTGGTGATAGTAGCCGGTGTGAGTTTGCTCCATCATCCTTTTGGTGGTGGGTCTGTGATTTCGTCGATGCTAGATTGTGCGAGTTTGTTTTGCTCTATCATCCTTTTGGTTTTAGTAGCCGGTGTGAGTTCGCTCCGTCATCGGTTTGGTGGTGGGTCTGTCATTTCGTCGATGTCAGATTTTGCGAGTGTTTTTCTCTATCATTCTTTTAGTTGTAGTAGCCGGTGTGAGTTTGCTCCGTCATCCTTTTGGTGGTAGGTCTGTTATTTCATCGATTTCAAATTATGCGAGTGTGTGTTGCTCTATCATCCTTTTGGTGATAGTAGCCGGTGTGAGTTTGCTCCGTCATCCTTTTGGTGGTGGGTCTGTCATTTTGTCGATGTCAGATTGTGTGAGTGTGTTTTGCTCTATCATCCTTTTGGTGGTAGTAGCTGGTGTGAGTTTTCTCAGTAATCCTTTTGGTGGTGGGTCTATCATTTCATCCATGTCAGATTGTGCGAGTGTGTTTTGCTCTATCATACTTTTGGTGATAGTAGCCGGTGTGAGTTTGCTCTGTCATCCTTTTGGTGGTGGGTCTGTGATTTCGTCGATGCTAGATTGTGCGAGTTTTTGTTGCTATATCATCCTTTTGGTGATAGTAGCCGGTGTGAGTTCGCTCCGTCATCGGTTTGGTGGTGGGTCTGTCATTTCGTCGATGTCAGATTTTGTGAGTGTTTTGCTCTATCATTCTTTTAGTTGTGGTAGCCGGTGTGAGTTTGCTCCGTCAGCCTTTTGGTGGTGGGTCTGTCATTTCATCGATTTCAAATTATGCGGGTGTGTGTTGCTCTATCATCCTTTTGGTGATAGTAACCGGTGTGAGTTTGCTCCATCATCCTTTTGGTGGTGGGTCTGTGATTTCGTCGACGATAGATTGTGCAATTTTTTTTGCTATATCATCCTTTTGGTTTTAGTAGCCGGTGTGAGTTCGCTCCGTCATCGGTTTGGTGGTGGGTCTGTCATTTCGTCGATGTCATATTTTGCGAGTGTTTTGCTCTATCATTCTTTTAGTTGTAGTAGCCGGTGTGAGTTTGCTCCGTCATCCTTTTGGTGGTGGGTCTGTCATTTCATCGATTTCAAATTATGCGAGTGTGTGTTGCTCTATCATCCTTTTAGTGATAGTAGCCGCTGTGAGTTCGCTCCGTCATCCTTTTGGTGGTGGGTCTATCATTTTTTCGATGTCAGATTGTGTGAGTGTGTTTTGCTCTATCATCCTTTTGGTGGTAGTAGCTGGTGTGAGTTTGCTCAGTAATCCTTTTGGTGGTGGGTCTATCATTTCATCCATGTCAGATTGTGCGAGTGTGTTTTGCTATCTCATACTTTTGGTGATAGTAGCCGGTGTGAGTTTGCTCTGTCATCCTTTTGGTGGTGGGTCTGTGATTTCGTCGATGCTAGATTGTGCGAGTTTTTGTTGCTCTATCATCCTTTTGGTGATAGTAGCCGGTGTGAGTTCGCTCCGTCAGATTTTGCAAGTGTTTTGCTCTATCATTCTTTTAGTTGTAGTAGCCAGTGTGAGTTTGCTCCGTCACCCTTTTGGTGGTGGGTCTGTCATTTCATTGATTTAAAATTATGCGAGTGTGTGTTGCTCTATCATCCTTTTGGTGATAGTAGCCGGTGTGAGTTCGCTCCGTCGTCCTTTTGGTGGTGGGTCTGTCATTTTGTCGATGTCAGATTGTGCGAGTGTGTTTTGCTCTATCATCCTTTAGGTAGTAGTAGCTGGTGTGAGTTTGCTCAGTGATCCTTTTGGTGGTGGATCTGTCATTTCATCGATGTCAGATTCTGTGAGTGTGTTTTTCTCTATCATACTTTTGGTGATAGTAGCCGGTGTGAGTTTGCTCCATCATCCTTTTGGTGGTGGGTCTGTGATTTCGTCGATGCTAGATTGTGCGAGTTTGTTTTACTCTATCATCCATTTGGTTTTAGTAGCCGGTGTGAGTTCGCTCCGTCATCGGCTTGGTGGTGGGTCTGTCATTTCGTCGATGTTAGATTTTGCGAGTGTTTTTCTCTATCATTCTTTTAGTTGTAGTAGCCGGTGTGAGTTTGCTCCGTCATCCTTTTGGTGGTGGGTCTGTTATTTCATCGATTTCAAATTACGCGAGTGTGTGTTGCTCTATCATCCTTTTGGTGATAGTAGCCGCTGTGAGTTCGCTCCGTCATCCTTTTGGTGGTGGGTCTATCATTTTTTCGATGTCAGATTGTGTGAGTGTGTTTTGCTCTATCATCCTTTTGGTGGTAGTAGCTGGTGTGAGTTTGCTCAGTAATCCTTTTAGTGGTGGGTCTATCATTTCATCCATGTCAGATTGTGCGAGTGTGTTTTGCTCTATCATACTTTTGGTGATAGTAGCCGGTGTGAGTTTGCTCTGTCATCCTTTTGGTGGTGGGTCTGTGATTTCGTCGATGCTAGATTGTGCGAGTTTTTGTTGCTCTATCATCCTTTTGGTGATAGTAGCCTGTGTGAGTTCGCTCCGTCATCGGTTTGGTGGTGGGTCTGTCATTTCGTCGATATCAGATTTTGCGAGTGTTTTGCTCTATCATTCTTTTAGTTGTAGTAGCCGGTGTGAGTTTGCTCCGTCATCCTTTTGGTGGTGGGTCTGTCATTTCATCGATTTCAAATTATGCGAGTGTGTGTTGCTCTGTCATCCTTTTGGTGATAGTAGCCGCTGTGAGTTCGCTCCGTCATCCTTTTGGTGGTGGGTCTATCATTTTTTCGATGTCAGATTGTGTGAGTGTGTTTTGCTCTATCATCCTTTTGGTGGTAGTAGCTGGTGTGAGTTTGCTCAGTAATCCTTTTGGTGGTGGGTCTATCATTTCATCCATGTCAGATTGTGCGAGTGTGTTTTGCTCTATCATACTTTTGGTGATAGTAGCCGGTGTGAGTTTGCTCTGTCATCCTTTTGGTGGTGGGTCTGTGATTTCGTCGATGCTAGATTGTGCGAGTTTTTGTTGCTCTATCATCCTTTTGGTGATAGTAGCCGGTGTGAGTTCGCTCCGTCAGATTTTGCAAGTGTTTTGCTCTATCATTCTTTTAGTTGTAGTAGCCGGTGTGAGTTTGCTCCGTCACCCTTTTGGTGGTGGGTCTGTCATTTCATTGATTTTAAATTATGCGAGAGTGTGTTGCTCTATCATCCTTTTAGTGATAGTAGCTGGTGTGAGTTCGCTCCGTCGTCCTTTTGGTTGTGGGTCTGTCATTTTATCGATGTCAGATTGTGCGAGTGTGTTTTGCTCTATCATCCTTTAGGTAGTAGTAGCTGGTGTGAGTTTGCTCAGTGATCCTTTTGGTGGTGGATCTGTCATTTCATCGATGTCAGATTGTGCGAGTGTGTTTTTCTCTATCATACTTTTGGTGATAGTAGCTGGTGTGAGTTTGCTCCATCATCCTTTTGGTGGTGGGTCTGTGATTTCATCGACGCTAGATTGTGCGAGTTTGTTTTTCTCTATCATCCTTTTGGTTTTAGTAGCCGGTGTGAGTTCGCTCTGTCATCAGTTTGGTGGTGGCTCTGTCATTTCGTCGATGCTAGATTTTGCGAGTGTTTTACTCTATCATTCTTTAGTTGTAGTAGCCGGTGTGAGTTTGCTCCGTCATCCTTTTGGTGGTGGGTCTGTCATTTCATCGATTTCAAATTATGCGAGTGTGTGTTGCTCTATCATCCTTTTAGTGATAGTAGCCGCTGTGAGTTTACTCCGTCATCCTTTTGGTGGTGGGTCTATCATTTTTTCGATGTCAGATTGTGTGAGTGTGTTTTGCTCTATCATCCTTTTGGTGGTAGTAGCTGGTGTGAGTTTGCTCAGTAATCCTTTTGGTGGTGGGTCTATCATTTCATCCATGTTAGATTGTGCGAGTGTGTTTTGCTCTATCATACTTTTGGTGATAGTAGCCGGTGTGAGTTTGCTCTGTCATCCTTTTGGTGGTGGGTCTGTGATTTCGTCGATGCTAGATTGTGCGAGTTTTTGTTGCTCTATCATCCTTTTTGTGATAGTAGCCGGTGTGAGTTTGCTCCGTCAGATTTTGCAAGTGTTTTGCTCTATCATTCTTTTAGTTGTGGTAGCCGGTGTGAGTTTGCTACGTCATCCTTTTGGTGGTGGGTCTTTCATTTCATCGATTTCAAATTATGCGGGTGTGTGTTGCTCTATCATCCTTTTTGTGATAGTAGCCGGTGTGAGTTCGCTCCGACATCCTTTTGGTGGTGGGTCTGTCATTTTATCGATGTCAGATTGTGCGAGTGTGTTTTGCTCTATCATCCTTTTGGCAGTAGTAGCTGGTGTGAGGTTGCTCAGTGATCCTTTTGGTGGTGGATCTGTCATTTCATCGATGTCAGATTGTGCGAGTGTGTTTTTCTCTATCATACTTTTGGTGATAGTAGCCGGTGTGAGTTTGCTCCATCATCCTTTTGGTGTGGGTCCGTGATTTCATCGACGCTAGATTGTGCGAGTTTGTTTCGCTCTATCATCCTTTTGGTTTTAGTAGCCGGTGTGAGTTCGCTCCGTCATCAGTTTGGTGGTGGGTCTGTCATTTCGTTAATGCTAGATTTTGCGAGTGTTTTACTCTATCATTCTTTTAGTTGTAGTAGCCGGTGTGAGTTTGCTCCGTCATCCTTTTGGTGGTGGGTCTGTTATTTCATCGATTTCAAATTATGCGAGTGTGTGTTGCTCTATCATCCTTTTGGTGATAGTAGCCGGTGTGAGTTTGCTCCGTCATCCTTTTGGTGGTGGGTCTGTCATTTTGTCGATGTCAGATTGTGCGAGTGTGTTTTGCTCTATCATCCTTTTGGTTGTAGTAGCTGGTGTGAGTTTGCTCAGTAATCCCTTTGGTGGTGGGTCTATCATTTCATCAATGTCAGATTGTACGAGTGTGTTTTGCTCTATCATACTTTTGGTGATAGTAGCCGGTGTGAGTTTGCTATGTCATCCTTTTGGTGGTGGGTCTGTGATTTCGTCGATGCTAGATTGTGCGAGTTTTTGTTGCTCTGTTATCCTTTTGGTGATAGTAGCCGGTGTGAGTTCGCTCCATCATCGGTTTGGTGGTGGGTCTGCCATTTCGTCGATGTCAGATTTTGTGAGTGTTTTGCTCTATCATTCTTTTAGTTGTGGTAGCCGGTGTGAGTTTGCTCCGTCAGCTATTTGGTGGTGGGTCTGTCATTTCATCGATTTCAAATTATGCGCGTGTGTGTTGCTCTATCATCCTTTTGGTGATAATAGCCGGTGTGAGTTTGCTCCATCATCCTTTTGGTGGTGGGTCTGTGATTTCGTCGACGATAGATTGTGAGAGTTTATTTTGCTATATCATCCTTTTGGTGGTAGTAGCTGGTGTGAGTTTGCTCAGTAATCCTTTTGGTGGTGGGTCTATCATTTCATTAATGACAGATTGTGTGAGTGTGTTTTGCTCTATCATACTATTGGTGATAGTAGCCGGTGTGAGTTTGCTCTGTCATCCTTTTGGTGGTGGGTCTGTGATTTCATCGATGCTATATTGTGCGAGTTTTTGTTGCTCTATCATCCTTTTGGTTATAGTAGCCGGTGTGAGTTCGCTCCGTCAGATTTTCCAAGTGTTTTGCTCTATCATTCTTTTAGTTGTAGTAGCTGGTGTGAGTTTGCTCCGTCACCCTTTTGGTGGATTGTTTGTCATTTCATTGATTTTAAATTATGTGAGTGTGTGTTGCTCTTTCATCCTTTTGGTGATAGTAGCCGGTGTGAGTTCGCTCAGTCGTCCTTTTGGTGGTGGGTCTGTCATTTTGTCGATGTCATATTGTGCAAGTGTGTTTGGCTCTATCATCCTTTTGTTGGTAGTAGCTGGTGTGAGTTTTCTCAGTGATCCTTTTGGTGGTGGATCTGTCATTTAATCAATGTCATATTGTGCGAGTGTGTTTTTTCTCTATCATACTTTTGGTGATAGTAGCCGGTGTGAGTTTACTCCGTCATCCTTTGGTGGCGGGTCTGTGATTTCGTCGACGCTAAATTGTGCGAGTTTGTTTTTCTCTATCATCCTTTTGGTTTTAGTAGCCCGTGTGAGTTTGTTCCGTCATCGGTTTGGTGGTGGGTCTGCCATTTCGTCGATGTCAGATTTTGTCGATGCTAGATTGTGCGAGTTTTTATTGCTCTGTTATCCTTTTGGTGATAGTAGCCGGTGTGAGTTCGCTCCATCATCGGTTTGGTGGTGGGTTTGTCATTTCGTCGATGTCAGATTTTGTGAGTGGTTTGCTCTATCATTCTTTTAGTTGTGGTACCCGGTGTGAGTTTGCTCCGTCATCCTTTTGGTGGTGGGTCTTTCATTTCATCGATGTCATATTATGCGGGTGTGTGTTGCTCTATCATCCTTTTTGTGATAGTAGCCGGTGTGAGTTCGCTCCGACATCCTTTTGGTTGTGGGTCTGTCATTTTGTCGATGTCAGATTGTGCGAGTGTGTTTTGCTCTATCATTCTTTTAGTTGTAGTAGCCGGTGTGAGTTTGCTCCGTCATCCTTTTGGTGGTGGGTCTGTCATTTCATCGATTTCAAATTATGCGGGTGTGTGGTGCTCTATCATCCTTTTAGTGATAGTAGCCAGTGTCAGTTTGCTCCGTCATCCTTTTGGTGGTGGGTCGGTCATTTTGTCGATGTCATATTGTGCGAGTGTGTTTTTCTCTATCATTCTTTGGTAGTAGTAGCTGGTGTGAGTTTGCTCAGTGATCCGTTTGGTGGTGGATCTATCATTTCATCGATGTCAGATTGTGCGAGTGTGTTTTTCTCTATCATACTTTTGGTGATAGTAGCCGGTGTGAGTTTGCTCAATCATCCTTTTGGTGGTAGGTCTGTGATTTCGTCGACGCTAGATTGTGCGAGTTTGTTTTGCTCTAACATCCTTTTGGTTTTAGTAGCCGGTGTGAGTTTGCTCCGTCATCGGTTTGGTGGTGGGTCTGTCATTTCGTCGATGTCAGATTTTGCGAGTGTTTTGCTCTATCATTCCTTTAGTTGTAGTAGCCGGTGTAAGTTTTCTCCGTCATCCTTTTGGTGGTGGGTCTGTCATTTCATCGATTTCAAATTATGCGAGTGTGTGTTGCTCTATCATCCTTTGGTGATAGTAGTCGGTGTGAGTTTGCTCCGTCATCCTTTTGGTGGTGGGTCTGTCATTTTGTCGATTTCAGATTGTGCGAGTGTGTTTTGCTCTAATATCCTTTTGGTGGTAGTAGCTGGTGTGAGTTTGCTCAGTAATCCCTTTGGTGGTGGGTCTATCATTTCATCGATGTCAGATTGTGCGAGTGTGTTTTGCTCTATCATACTTTTAGTGATAGTAGCCGGTGTGAGTTTGCTCTGTCATCTTTTTGGTGGTGGGTCTGTGATTTCGTCGATGCTAGATTTTGCGAGTTTTTATTGCTCTGTTATCCTTTTGGTGATAGTAGCCGGTGTGAGTTCGCTCCATCATCGGTTTGGTGGTGGGTCTGTCATTTTGTCGATGTCAGATTTTGTGAGTGTTTTGCTCTATCATTCTTTTAGTTGTGGTAGCCGGTGTGAGTTTGCTACGTCATCCTTTTGGTGGTGGGTCTTTCATTTCATCGATTTCAAATTATGCGGGTGTGTGTTGCTCTATCATCCTTTTTGTGATAGTAGCCGGTGTGAGTTCGCTTCGACATCCTTTTGGTGGTGGGTCTGTCATTTTGTCGATGTCAGATTGTGCGAGTGTGTTTTGCTCTATCATCCTTTTGGCAGTAGTAGCTGGTGTGAGGTTGCTCAGTGATCCTTTTGATGGTGGATCTGTCATTTCATCAATGTCAGATTGTGCGAGTGTGTTTTTCTCTATCATACTTTTGGTGATAGTAGCCGGTGTGAGTTTGCTCCATCATCCTTTTGGTGGTGGGTCTGTCATTTCATCGATTTCAAATTATGCGAGTGTGTGTTGCTCTATAATCCTTTTGGTGATAGTAGCCGCTGTGAGTTTGCTCCATCATATTTTGCAAGTGTTTTGCTCTATCATTCTTTTAGTTGTAGTAGCCGGTGTGAGTTTGCTCCGTCACCCTTTTGGTGGTGGGTCTGTCATTTCATTGATTTTAAATTATGCGAGTGTGTGTTGCTCTATCATCCTTTTGGTGATTGTAGCCGGTGTGAGTTCGCTTCGTCGTCCTTTTGGTGGTGGGTCTGTCATTTTGTCGATGTCATATTGTGCAAGTTTGTTTTGCTCTATCATCCTTTTGGTGGTAGTAGATGGTGTGAGTTTTCTCAGTGATCCTTTTGGTGGTGGATGTGTCATTTCATCAATGTCAGATTGTGCGAGTGTGTTTTTCTCTATCATACTTTTGGTGATAGTAGCCGGTGTGAGTTTGCTCCGTCATCCTTTTGGTGGTGGGTCTGTGATTTCGTCGACGCTAGATTGTGCAAGTTTGTTTTGCTCTATCATCCTTTTGGTTTTAGTAGCCGGTGTGAGTTTGCTCCGTCATCGGTTTGGTGGTGGGTCTATCATTTCGTCGATGTCAGATTTTGCGAGTGTTTTGCTCTATCATTCCTTTAATTGTAGTAGCCGGTGTAAGTTTTCTCCGTCATCCTTTTGGTGGTGTGTCTGTCATTTCATCGATTTCAAATTATGCGAGTCTGTGTTGCTCTATCATCCTTTTGGTGATAGTAGTCGGTGTGAGTTTGCTCTGTCATCCTTTTGGTGATGGGTCTGTCATTTTGTCGATTTCAGATTGTGCGAGTGTGTTTTGCTCTATCATCCTTTTGGTGGTAGTAGCTGGTGTGAGTTTGCTCAGTAATCCCTTTCGTGGTGGGTCTATCATTTCATCGATGTCAGATTGTGCGAGTGTGTTTTGCTCTATCATACTTTTAGTGATAGTAGCCGGTGTGAGTTTGCTCTGTCATCTTTTTGGTGGTGGGTCTGTGATTTCGTCGATGCTAGATTGTGCGAGTTTTTATTGCTCTGTTATCCTTTTGGTGATAGTAGCCGGTGTGAGTTCGCTCCATCATCGGTTTGGTGGTGGGTGTGTCATTTCGTCGATGTCAGATTTTGTGAGTGTTTTGCTCTATCATTCTTTTAGTTGTGGTACCCGGTGTGAGTTTGCTCCGTCATCCTTTTGGTGGTGGGTCTTTCATTTCATCGATGTCATATTATGCGGGTGTGTGTTGCTCTATCATCCTTTTTGTGATAGTAGCCGGTGTGAGTTCGCTCCGACATCCTTTTGGTGGTGGGTCTGTCATTTTGTCGATGTCAGATTGTGCGAGTGTGTTTTGCTCTATCATTCTTTTAGTTGTAGTAGCCGGTGTGAGTTTGCTCCGTCATCCTTTTGGTGGTGGGTCTGTCATTTCATCGATTTCAAATTATGCGGGTGTGTGGTGCTCTATCATCCTTTTAGTGATAGTAGCCAGTGTCAGTTTGCTCCGTCATCCTTTTGGTGGTGGGTCGGTCATTTTGTCGATGTCATATTGTGCGAGTGTGTTTTTCTCTATCATTCTTTTGGTAGTAGTAGCTGGTGTGAGTTTGCTCAGTGATCCGTTTGGTGGTGGATCTATCATTTCATCGATGTCAGATTGTGCGAGTGTGTTTTTCTCTATCATACTTTTGGTGATAGTAGCCGGTGTGAGTTTGCTCAATCATCCTTTTGGTGGTGGGTCTGTGATTTCGTCGACGCTAGATTGTGCGAGTTTGTTTTGCTCTATCATCCTTTTGGTTTTAGTAGCCGGTGTGAGTTTGCTCCGTCATCGGTTTGGTGGTGGGTCTATCATTTCGTCGATGTCAGATTTTGCGAGTGTTTTGCTCTATCATTCCTTTAGTTGTAGTAGCCGGTGTAAGTTTTCTCCGTCATCCTTTTGGTGGTGGGTCTGTCATTTCATCGATTTCAAATTATGCGAGTGTGTGTTGCTCTATCATCCTTTTGGTGATAGTAGTCGGTGTGAGTTTGCTCCGTCATCCTTTTGGTGGTGGGTCTGTCATTTTGTCGATTTCAGATTGTGCGAGTGTGTTTTGCTCTAATATCCTTTTGGTGGTAGTAGCTGGTGTGAGTTTGCTCAGTAATCCCTTTGGTGGTGGGTCTATCATTTCATCGATGTCAGATTGTGCGAGTGTGTTTTGCTCTATCATACTTTTAGTGATAGTAGCCGGTGTGAGTTTGCTCTGTCATCTTTTTGGTGGTGGGTCTGTGATTTCGTCGATGCTAGATTTTGCGAGTTTTTATTGCTCTGTTATCCTTTTGGTGATAGTAGCCGGTGTGAGTTCGCTCCATCATCGGTTTGGTGGTGGGTCTGTCATTTTGTCGATGTCAGATTTTGTGAGTGTTTTGCTCTATCATTCTTTTAGTTGTGGTAGCCGGTGTGAGTTTGCTACGTCATCCTTTTGGTGGTGGGTCTTTCATTTCATCGATTTCAAATTATGCGGGTGTGTGTTGCTCTATCATCCTTTTTGTGATAGTAGCCGGTGTGAGTTCGCTTCGACATCCTTTTGGTGGTGGGTCTGTCATTTTGTCGATGTCAGATTGTGCGAGTGTGTTTTGCTCTATCATCCTTTTGGCAGTAGTAGCTGGTGTGAGGTTGCTCAGTGATCCTTTTGATGGTGGATCTGTCATTTCATCAATGTCAGATTGTGCGAGTGTGTTTTTCTCTATCATACTTTTGGTGATAGTAGCCGGTGTGAGTTTGCTCCATCATCCTTTTGGTGGTGGGTCTGTCATTTCATCGATTTCAAATTATGCGAGTGTGTGTTGCTCTATAATCCTTTTGGTGATAGTAGCCGCTGTGAGTTTGCTCCGTCATATTTTGCAAGTGTTTTGCTCTATCATTCTTTTAGTTGTAGTAGCCGGTGTGAGTTTGCTCCGTCACCCTTTTGGTGGTGGGTCTGTCATTTCATTGATTTTAAATTATGCGAGTGTGTGTTGCTCTATCATCCTTTTGGTGATTGTAGCCGGTGTGAGTTCGCTTCGTCGTCCTTTTGGTGGTGGGTCTGTCATTTTGTCGATGTCATATTGTGCAAGTTTGTTTTGCTCTATCATCCTTTTGGTGGTAGTAGATGGTGTGAGTTTTCTCAGTGATCCTTTTGGTGGTGGATGTGTCATTTCATCAATGTCAGATTGTGCGAGTGTGTTTTTCTCTATCATACTTTTGGTGATAGTAGCCGGTGTGAGTTTGCTCCGTCATCCTTTTGGTGGTGGGTCTGTGATTTCGTCGACGCTAGATTGTGCAAGTTTGTTTTGCTCTATCATCCTTTTGGTTTTAGTAGCCGGTGTGAGTTTGCTCCGTCATCGGTTTGGTGGTGGGTCTATCATTTCGTCGATGTCAGATTTTGCGAGTGTTTTGCTCTATCATTCCTTTAATTGTAGTAGCCGGTGTAAGTTTTCTCCGTCATCCTTTTGGTGGTGTGTCTGTCATTTCATCGATTTCAAATTATGCGAGTCTGTGTTGCTCTATCATCCTTTTGGTGATAGTAGTCGGTGTGAGTTTGCTCTGTCATCCTTTTGGTGATGGGTCTGTCATTTTGTCGATTTCAGATTGTGCGAGTGTGTTTTGCTCTATCATCCTTTTGGTGGTAGTAGCTGGTGTGAGTTTGCTCAGTAATCCCTTTCGTGGTGGGTCTATCATTTCATCGATGTCAGATTGTGCGAGTGTGTTTTGCTCTATCATACTTTTAGTGATAGTAGCCGGTGTGAGTTTGCTCTGTCATCTTTTTGGTGGTGGGTCTGTGATTTCGTCGATGCTAGATTGTGCGAGTTTTTATTGCTCTGTTATCCTTTTGGTGATAGTAGCCGGTGTGAGTTCGCTCCATCATCGGTTTGGTGGTGGGTGTGTCATTTCGTCGATGTCAGATTTTGTGAGTGTTTTGCTCTATCATTCTTTTAGTTGTGGTACCCGGTGTGAGTTTGCTCCGTCATCCTTTTGGTGGTGGGTCTTTCATTTCATCGATGTCATATTATGCGGGTGTGTGTTGCTCTATCATCCTTTTTGTGATAGTAGCCGGTGTGAGTTCGCTCCGACATCCTTTTGGTGGTGGGGTCTGTCATTTTGTCGATGTCAGATTGTGCGAGTGTGTTTTGCTCTATCATTCTTTTAGTTGTAGTAGCCGGTGTGAGTTTGCTCCGTCATCCTTTTGGTGGTGGGTCTGTCATTTCATCGATTTCAAATTATGCGGGTGTGTGGTGCTCTATCATCCTTTTAGTGATAGTAGCCAGTGTCAGTTTGCTCCGTCATCCTTTTGGTGGTGGGTCGGTCATTTTGTCGATGTCATATTGTGCGAGTGTGTTTTTCTCTATCATTCTTTTGGTAGTAGTAGCTGGTGTGAGTTTGCTCAGTGATCCGTTTGGTGGTGGATCTATCATTTCATCGATGTCAGATTGTGCGAGTGTGTTTTTCTCTATCATACTTTTGGTGATAGTAGCCGGTGTGAGTTTGCTCAATCATCCTTTTGGTGGTGGGGTCTGTGATTTCGTCGACGCTAGATTGTGCGAGTTTGTTTTTGCTCTATCATCCTTTTGGTTTTAGTAGCCGGTGTGAGTTTGCTCCGTCATCGGTTTGGTGGTGGGTCTATCATTTCGTCGATGTCAGATTTTGCGAGTGTTTTGCTCTATCATTCCTTTAGTTGTAGTAGCCGGTGTAAGTTTTCTCCGTCATCCTTTTGGTGGTGGGGTCTGTCATTTCATCGATTTCAAATTATGCGAGTGTGTGTTGCTCTATCATCCTTTTGGTGATAGTAGTCGGTGTGAGTTTGCTCCGTCATCCTTTTGGTGGTGGGTCTGTCATTTTGTCGATTTCAGATTGTGCGAGTGTGTTTTGCTCTAATATCCTTTTGGTGGTAGTAGCTGGTGTGAGTTTGCTCAGTAATCCCTTTGGTGGTGGGTCTATCATTTCATCGATGTCAGATTGTGCGAGTGTGTTTTGCTCTATCATACTTTTAGTGATAGTAGCCGGTGTGAGTTTGCTCTGTCATCTTTTTGGTGGTGGGTCTGTGATTTCGTCGATGCTAGATTTTGCGAGTTTTTATTGCTCTGTTAT